>SKCR01000964.1:0-28382 GCA_019454045.1 Zanthoxylum bungeanum
AGCCTAGCTTAGTACGTTGGTAAGTTGCCATCCATGTATGTCTTCCTCGAAGACTTATAGTACCAATAGGCACAATGCCTTGCAGTACATCAACTAGTATCAAAAATAGTTGATATACATGGAATCCAATTCGGATTCATGGCACTTTTCCATAACAGGGAGTCGATACTTTGTATCACTTCCTTATACGTAGTCAGTTGGTATTCCTCAATAAGATAGACATCTTTATGAGGCGAGATCAGAAACCCATACCCCAAGTTATTTTCTGACTCTCTCCGACATACGTGGTTCTTGTGTATACGAAGATTATGGTATAGTTTCATCCTTGATGAACTATTTGTGTTCCATTAGGAATCGGTGCCAGGAATAGTATTACTTTGATTTTCATCGAGTTTTACTATCCTCCCACTTACCACTGCATATCGGTATTCTCTTAGGAAAACCGCATGGCGAGCAAAAATCTAATTATTCTCTGGTGAGATGTATAAGTACTATACTTTGGTATCCCTATGATAACCTACAATTGGCACTTATCCAATTTGGGTTTTAGTTTGGTATCATCCAAACATATGCCAAATACCCAAATATTCAGAAATGTGAAACCCGGTTTCTTTCCCGTTCATATCTAATATGATATCTGTCAAACAGATTTTAATGGAACCTTATTCTAAATAAGTTTTGCACTGTTTAAAGCTTATCCGTTGAAGGAAATGGTAGCTCAGAGCGACTCATAATTAACCTCATCATGTCCAACAAAATTCGGTTTATCCGTTCGGACACACCGTCAGACTGAAGTGTTCCGGGAGGAGTACTCATTTGAAAGAATACTATACTCTTTCAAGTATATAAGAAACTTATTGCTTAAGTATTTTCCATTACTGTCTAACCGTGACGGTTTAATACTTTAGCCGATCTGTTTGTCTACTTCGTGTCGAAACTTTAAAATTTTCCGATTTGTGTTCCTAAAGAAACACATAACCATAACGCGATGCAACATCTGTAAAGGTCACGAAATATTCATATCCACCTCTAGCCTTGCTAGACATGGGCCCACTTACTTCACTATGAACTAGGGATAACAGATCAATGGCATTTGTACTTTTACCAAGTAAAGGTGTTATAGGCACATTGCCTAATAAACTAGATTCATAGACTTTATTTGATTGGAATCAAATGTGTCCTGGTACCCACTCTCGAAAGAGTGGATATACGATTCTTGTTTAATTGTGTCTCAGACAACAATGCCACAATTAGTTTCTTCTGATCAAATCAGTTTGAGCTATTTGTTTGTCATGTTATATATTTGAGATTTATTTATATTCAAAATATAAATTCTGTTATTCACATCTAATGTGTTTATCTCAATATCATCTTTATATAATAAAACACTTTAGTGTTTTAGAATATAAAGGCTCACCCGCAGCGGGTTAACACTGATATAGAGATAATATTTCTAGTCAAATTAGTTACACTATAACAGTTTCCGAATTTAAGTACACACCTTGAGGTTGTTCTTAAATTTAGGTATCTACGGTTAAAACAGCGACTTTCGTCCCGTTTCCAATTCACAGATAAATCTCTATTGAAGTCAGTATCCTTTCAAAACAGATTCTGAACATCAATATATATATATATATATATATATATATATATATATATATACTATATATCTATATATATATATAGTATATATATATATATATCACACTAAGTATCTAAAATCCAATTTTAATACAAGTAGTGATATATTTATGACAAACATATTTGAAGTCAGAGTCTTGCTCGTCTTCAATTCCTTATGTCTGCTTTGTCCAAACGGCAGTCACGCTTCCGCGATCCCGTTTGCCACAATTTAGGCAGACATTTTGGGATATGTCATTTATATTCCTAGAAGATTATAATGATTTTGCCTTTGCCCTTTTCAACACTCCAGAAGCCTTTGGCCAAGCTTTGGCCTTCTAGAATATCGAAGTAAGGTGCGCCTTGCGCTACTTGCCTTATTGCAAACTTTGACTTTGTCTCCTTGAGAATAGTCATTAACTCTCCAAGAGTTAAGTATTGCAATTTAGTACTTCTAAAATCTAAGTATAGATTTATGAAGATCCTTCAATTTCAGTATCATACTTTAAGGATCTAATCCTTAGTTCTGATTCAGAAATTAAGGAGTCTACTGCGGTAAGTATAATGGATTAAGCACTAAAGTTATCATCATATTAATCTTCCAAAGATTATGCTCTACTATTTACTTAACTCCGGGCTTAGGCATAATATGTTATTTTATCAAATAAAGTAACTTATTATTTTTCCAGGACCATCCTAAAATATTATTCCCAATTTGAAAATTAAACCATTTAAATACATTTTCCCTAGGATTATGTATTAAACGTCAATCTTTCAATTTTATCTTGATTTTAATAGTCCAACTATTTAATCAACGATTAAGGTACTATTTATTATAATGATACAATAGTCCAACTATTTAATCAACTATAATTTAATAGATTAAAATCAATTATATTGATTACTAAATACAATTATAAAATCAACTACAAATGAGTAGTTTGAATATAGTCCAACTATTTATTAAAAGAACATTTAAATATTAGTCCAACTATTTATATGACGAATGATATTTGTTTGAGCGCGTATGGCAAGTAATTAAACGAATATTGCAAATTTAATTCCTGCCTCCCACTATTTTTCGGCGAGCCTCTAACCCTCTGTTGAGTACTCGGGAAACCGTGTTTCCTAGTGGGCTAGGATCCCGTTAAATTTCACACAATCTTGACTTTGGCCAACAAATTGTATGATAATTAACTAGGTAGATCTTTAAGATCGATTGGATCCAATCCAATTCCTAGATCCGGTAGGGGGACATCCAAGTCCGAAACATATATCTTATATATGCCAATACATCAAATGTATTGCCGAACCTTTTTCCTCTGAATCAACTAAGCCTTGGCTTTGGCACAACAAACTTAGTGATCCCAGTTAAGCGCGACCCATTGACCATGGAAAGCTTCATAATCAATGTCGATGGACAAGAAGTGGTCTTGACTTTGGCCAACAAACCACAACTTGGACAAGACACCAATATGGAACAAAGCCTTCGTGATTCAAACACATCTTCGACGGACAAAGGCCTTGACTTTGGCCAACAAGCCAATGCCAGTCTCGGATCTTGAGTGAGAATCACTCAATGGAAGGAAAGACGCTTAATATTGTTTGAGGGTTTTTCGCGTACAAATTGGCAACCAATTTATTATCTTTGTTAAGGTCTCATCATCATACACCCTTAAACATGCATTCTAAACACATAATAAAGCGCATATGATAAAATAATAATGATATGCGGATGGATACTTTACACATTGATCCTAGATCAAATCTCTCCCTTTCTCTCTCCCGCTAGCACAAATATTTCTTCTACCCGTTACACTACACTTTTAAGGAAACCTCATTTACATTGAGGGGAATAAGTGAGAAAAGAATACAAAGAATAAGGAGGTAATAAGGCTGGACACGCAGGTCCAATTTAATATATCAAATTTATTACAACAATTTCTAAAATTGCCCCACCCATCTAATATCCATCCGATATACATTATTCATGCATCGCAACCATGTATTCACACAAGCATGTTATTAATCAATCTAATCAAATTAATTAATCTGATAATTAGTGACCATCCAATGTTCAAACAACGATTTGATTTTGCTCGAGTCAAACTCGTTTTGCGAATAAGTACTCAAAGTACGAATTCTCGAATTAAATTAAACTACATCATTAAATCCAATTTAATATGCATTCAATTCTAATTCGCTATTTAATTCCAAATTAAATATCATACTTTATTTACGAACCTTTACGATTAAATTCCAAATTTAATCGTTACGGGTCTCAAAGCCCGATTAACGTCCAACGTCAATTTAATTAAAGTCCAATGGGCTTTTAATTAATTTCTTGAGGCGTGGACTTTTGGTCAACTCGGGTCAAACCGAATAACCAAAATCCAATCTGGGAGTTACCCCATAAGCCCAGAAATCAATCTTGGCCCATTAGGCCCAATTAAACTTTAAAGGTCCATTAAGTCGCATTTGGGCTTTATGGAGGCGGTTTTGGGCCCAATTGGATCCAACCAATTTAGCCTAAACCCAACTTGGTACAACCAAGCCCAATAAGCCCAATTACAACATAACAAGCCCAAATCCATGTAAGGCCCAATTAACTAAATTACTAAAATCTAATTTTACAATTTAATTAATCAAAGTGCATTAACATAATAATCACCCAAATCATTATTTCCAAAACACAAATTAGGCTAATTAATCATGCTCATCTACATCAATTAGTGTCCAACACAAATTAATCAAAAATCAAACCCAATCATGCTCATAATGTCTCGGCAAATGAAGGATTTTTACATCAAATTCGAATTCAAAAATCCAAGACATCAAATTTAGGGCACCATTCAGCCATGGCAAATTTTTGGGGCAAATTTGTTCCAAACAATTTTTAATCAAATTGATCCAATCAATCATAAATTAAAACACATTCAAGCATACTTAATCATCCAATTTCATAATTACATGCTCAAATTCATTTTACCCAAATTTTAAGCCCTAAATCAATTTCATGCTTTAACCTTGCTCTGATACCATTGTTGGAGATTCTAAGCATCCCAAGATCAATAAACAAGTATGAACATGTGTGAATACATTCGAGGAAGTCGTAGAATACTTACATCGAGCAGTTGAGCGACGTGGGAGGCAACAAAACTTCATTTTCTGCCCTTGGACTGCTCACGGTAGTGAGCACTGTCACAGCTCACTGTTTCGGCCATTGGAGGTCTTCGTCAAGCTCCAAGCTTCGTCGACGATTCCCAGCTCATGGGTGGACTTCCCTATCACCTTCGCATGATCCCGGAGTGTGCTAGAACTCTTGATTTTGCAACAAAATCGCATTTTGCTTCCCATTTTTTCTTCTTTGTCACTCGGTGTTTAGACCAGAAAACAGAAAGAAAAACACATCCCTATTGGGCGAGAAAAGAGAGGGAGAAGTGAGGAAGAGAGAGATGAAAAATGTGTTAAGTAATTTTGGTAATTGATTTCCAAAACATATACCAAAATTTTGGCTTTAAAAGTCAAACAATTAAAGATTTAATTTCCAACCACACACATCACTCAATCACATCAATCACAAGTTGTCAAGTCACATCACTCAAAGTGACAAGTGATTTGACGCTTGATGTGACTAATGATTTGACGCTTGATTTGACTTGCGTGCCGCACTCGAATTCGAAATGCGAATGCGCTCGCAAATAATCTCGGGTTCGGGTTCGCTAATTCCAAATTAACGAATTTTCCGTTGCGACGTAATTAAATGATTACGCCTAGCGAAATCACTATTCACATCGCTAATGAATTAATTCTAAATTAATTCGTTCGCCCGAATTAAAATCTAATTTTAATTCCGCGTCGAAATCCAATTTCGTTTAATATATCGAATATATTAATTTATCGATTAATTCCAAATTAATTGTTCTCTCTCTTTAAATGATATTTTATCACAGATAAAATATCTCCGCAATTAATCTCAGATTAATTTTCTATCTAATCTAATTAATCCCAGATTAATTAAAGTGTGAGTCATACGTCATCTGTGAATCTTTGGGAAGCGACCCGTGAGATCCCTGGATATGTTGGCAGTAAATTCGGTCGTCGGACTATCCGAACACGTAAGTACCTCGTACTACGTTTATACCGAATTACAAGACAAGGTTGGCTTCTAGCAAAGCGCCATGCCTCCCCAATTCTCCAGAAATATCCTTACAGGAATAAAGGATCTATATCAGGCGTAGTATACGTAGTATTGCGTATTTCTATCCAGTATCGGATGATCACATGCAAGGCCTGGGGTTGGTACAGTGCATGCCCCATACGAAGCATATATCGGATAACGAGCAACTAGTCTCTTTAATATCGGATAATCATGACCAAGTCATATTATCCCGACGATTGCAACCTTTTTAGAGAACCAGTTATGTATCTCTGCGCGATCATCAACTCCATATGACTGGAGTGACACTTCCGCCTCGACATCACACCCAACACACTACGATTCTCAATATACCCAGTATTGGCGTACACAGAACCTGTTAAAGTCCTGGACGACCGCAACCAAAGTATATTGATTGTCGCAAGTATTAGCGGTGCAAGTATCAGGTTAAGACCAAATACACCTACCCTGATTTCGGACTTCCATAGACACATAGTCATACTACCAATGGAATTCCGATGGGGTCTATTCAGAGTGAAGCTGTTTCCCGTACCATCGGTAAAACACAACCTCCTATTACACTTGCATGAGTATCCTATACCCAAATATATGAGAACTATGTCATTGTGCCCTCACAACGCGCACAAGTGTAATACTAGTCTTTTACACATTCATCGATGTCTAATCTCGATAATGCTCTGACCAGGGATATTTAAAGATTTATCCTTCGTGGATTGATACTGTCTCATATCATTCTCAATCTAGGAACAAATCACAGGGACCTCCTATCATTTATACATCTAGGTGATCTAATCACAAATGATAAGAGTGCAATCTCATTTGTCACATAGTTAATTTGTACAACAACACCATGATATGTACAAATAGTGACGCTATGGGTCATAATTGTCCAACAGCTATTGGTCGAGACTGCTACACCAACCTCACCTTTGTAAATCAAATGACATAGCCTGCCATGCAGGAGTTCGTTGTATACTCAAGATTAAGATCAATCCATATATGACCATCTAGTAGATCAAAATGATTTTCTTTGTTTAACGGATATTATAAGAAAGTCATTTCCATCTGGGTCCAGTCTTATATGAATGATCACATCATACAAGGTGCCTCCATTCCCATGTCTCTATATAGACGATCCTGGATCAAGGTCGCCATATAAATATAGAATAGACCACAACTATAGATAAACCACAAACAAAGTACCTGCTTTGTTTGCTCTCTATGGACTATTTAAGATTACTAACTTCATACTTAAATCCTCTTCTGTATGACACTCATACACTAAGTCTGAAGGCACATAAATAATATAGGGTAATCAAGATAATTTATAATATGCGAAATTAAAACAAACACTTTGATAAATGAATAATGCATCATTTTATTTGAAAAAATATAAAGCCGTTTACATTACATGTAGCTCTAGGACATACATATCAACATAATCACACATGTTTAAGATGAAATCATGATATATATTTAGAGTATGTATGATTAGAATAAATTATAAGTTATGCGAGTATGTGTAGCTTAAGTACAAGACACGAGTCAAATCACGTCACGTTGCGCATGTACGCACAGTTAGTCCATGACATGAACACTCACATCATGTTAGGCATGTATATGTAAAGAATAGTCAGGTTATGCACGCGTAAGTCATGAAGCTCAAGGAATGTTGTTTTCTTCCGATCATGTCCTGGGAAACTTGGATGTGACAAAGATGGCATCCGAGCAAGGTCATAGGTGTCAATGACTACAGTAAGTTCCATCTGCTCTAAGTAAGTTCTTTAACCGATGCAGATAGAATTCATTACATATGATAGGTGCATAACTCAGGTTAGGATTCATTGGAGAAACCTATTTGATGGAGGAGAATATAACACCCTGGTTACCACAAATAAATCACGATGGTTATTTCCTACACGTGTGAAATATTATTTAGCATAAAATCATACATGAAAGAGTTTGTGTTTGTGGATTTTTTTTTTCAAAAACCATGTATAATATTTACAGTTTGAGAACATATTTATTTTAATTACATTCATGACAGCCTTGGTATTTTGAGCATAACGTGAGCTACATATGTTTATTTTCAGTGATCTTTATACCACTGGAAATCTTAGACATAGCTCTACAACTTTCATGTTATGTATTTTTCCATTTGTATTTTCAGTGATCTTTTCACGTTTTCATATTTGCAAGCTAAACCAAGTTTTCAAGCCATATTTTCATGTCAATGTCACATCACATTTTCCATGTTTACAGTTCAGTTCACGTTTTCATGTTTATAGTTACGCCATGATTTCACGTCATATTTTCATATTTTCAAGTTACAAGTGCATGTTTTTACGTGGTACAAATCATGTTTTCAAGTTCAGTTTTATAAGATACAATACAGTTTTACAGAAATTCAGTAATTTTATAGCTCAATTTTTAAAACACCAATAGAGTACCATCCCCTAATGTTTAGCGTAACCGGTTCGCTCACGATGCCACATGGGGCTCTGATCACCCCTATAGGCTTATTCATGTTCATGTTCATGTTCCCCTACTTACTTGGTGCTAGGTTCCGTTAAGTAAGTTTCACGCCCTCAGGTTACGATATTGGTGACGTTTCAGGACACATTCACAATTTTAAGTTGATGTTCATGATTTCTGCATATGATATATATTTTCAATTTATATTTAAGCTTTATAAAATGCAACTCATGATTTCAATTTAAGTTTTACAGATTTTAGTCAGTTGACGTTGTTTTCAATTGACGCTATATTTTCATTCATGTTATGTGTCAGATTATTCTTATATAATTTACAGTCATGTCATGTTTCCATTTAACGTGTTTCAATTTAATGCCAGAATTTTCAATTGGCATCGTGTTTACGTTGTCCAAGTTAAGTTTTCAAATTTTAGTGTTTTGTTGACATTTACATAATCAAGTCTTAGCTACCGGGTCATGACATGATTTTAGTTTTATATGGCATTCACGTTATCATGTCCAGCTTTTAGTTATATTATAGGTTCTCAGATTGAATAAGTTTTACGTATATGTATGTGCATTTCATTAATATTCACGATCCTGGTGATGCAGTTTTTTCAGTTAATTACATTCAGGTCAATACATTTATTTTACGTTTTTTAGTTCATTCAATAAGTCATTCTACGACTTACTCTTTTCATTTTCAGTTTCAGTTTCGCAGGAATTTCATGTACGCATGTGGAAGACAAGCTTTTAGAGACGATGGACACTAGCTACGGTCTTTAGGGTCAAGTATCAGATTCAGTGATCAATAGTCAGTCATCATAGTCCACTTATGCACAATTAAGTCATGTCAAACAATTAGGCCAATTTATGTCCATGTATAATTCATGTTATTTTAGTATATGTCTTGTGTAATTCAAGTTAGGATAATTATATTTTAAGTAGTTCATGTGTGATGATGTATGTAGGTGTACCATATTACAAGTCAAGATGTAGTTTATGTTATGTCATGCATGTGTTGATCATAATCATATAGGCAAGTTAGTCAAGTTAGATCAGAGTGGCGCATCGGAAGCGTAGTAGGTAACCCACATAATCTATGTATAGTAATTACTGTTGGGGTTGGTGCTCAGAGCGCCAATTCCCGGTTGTATTTCTGTTGAATACTTCTGTAAAACATTAATATTATGAATAATATATGCAGTTTCTATAATATAATCTATCTTTCTATATGGTAAAGACGTAATGACCCTAGAATGATTAGTCATGATACAGTTGCAAAAGCGTCGCAACGGACATTGAGTAGTATCATGACGTTGTCATTCTCAGACAGTTCCTGGTCAAGGTTTACACTACTTGGTCAGTATAGTAAACCCGTTGAAGACTGGTACATGTCGTATACTGGAATATATGATTCCAATGGTTTCTCAATGAACCATTAGTCTTGGAGACTAGTATAGACGTGTAGGTAGGTGTTTATAGCGGATAAACATTGAACGACTCACCGAGAGATTCTTAATGGATGGTACACCAGCGTCAATAAGAATCTTCTTGGGTTGAGTAGCACTTGTGATTCTTAGACTTGAGATGCCATTGTGGGCACATGAGACATCTTCTACACTTAGACGACAGTCACGTCACCGATCTATTTAGATCAGACCTCCGCTGTTCGTTGGGTGTAGATAGATCCTCAGGGTGTCCTATGTATCAAGATAGGATCCGTCAGTTCTGTATCAATAATTAAACATACTCGTAGAGCACTAGAGCAACATTAATAAATAATATTGATTATTTATAAAGTCGTTTAAGGTTAAACGCAATATACGTGCTAAAGGGACTAGATAGTCATTTGCCTAATATTGTGTATTTACATTTAATACTTGATTAATTTAAATACACATTAATTAATAGTCAAAATGAGTTATTTGACTTATATCCTAAATGAATATATGTTTTTAATATTTAATGTAAATATTATACATATATTTAATATATTTGTATTTGATTAATTAATTGATTATTTAATTGTTAAATGATTAAATTAATTAAAATATAAATATCTTACATTAGGATATATTAAGTAAATGATGTTAGTTCCTTTGTTGACTTAAATAAATATCTAATAAAGTTGTATTTAAGATATTTATGCAAGTTGATAACATTAGCTTGAAATGGAAATGAAATTAAAACAAAATTTGATATATTCCATTTGGTATTTTCGGCCAAGGCCTTAATGTAATAAGTATATATTGTTTTTTTTTCATTACACTTTAACCTAATACAATTTACTAAAAGAAACTCATTGAAGAAGCCAAAGGAAGTTTGTGAAAAGAAAGACAAAAATCAAAAAGCTTGGATTTTTAGTAAGTTTCTTGACTTGCTATTAGTAAGGAATTTGTTCCTTAGGTTCTAGGCTTAATATATGATATTCTAAGTTGTTTCTTTCTTTGTCCTTTGTTGTGTTTTTTTGATGGAAGTTTTGATGGAAGTGTAAAGCATGTGTGATGAAGGAAGTGTATGACTATTGTAGTAATAAGCTTTCTTTTAAGGTTTTGGAAACCATGTTGCTAATCTAGAGTTATTGACCCACTCTTAAATGACCTAGATTCAATCTTGAGTTGTTTCATTGTGTTGAGACTTGGATTGGATGGAAGAATGATGATTGAAGTAATTGATTTAATGTATTTGGTCTAATTTGTCCAATTTGTGGAAATTGAAAAATTAGGGTTCATGACCAATTCCAAATTTGGGGATTTTCATATATGTCGTGTATTTGTGTGTGTATATGATGCATATAAAGTTTCATGTCATTGGATTACATCTTGATGTGTTTTGATGCATGAAATGACAAAATGCACAAACCCCCCTTTAATGGTGCTCTCGGCTTTGTGATAGAATTTGGGGATTTTGTTGTTTTGGTGTTTTGATGTTTTGAACATGCTAAGTTCATCTTAGAAATGATTTAGAATCATTCAAAATTGATTAGATCAATTTCGGACTAAAATGGACAAAATACCAAAGTAAGGGTAATTTGGTAAATTCACTTAAATATGATTTATTGAATTTTATTTCATAATTTGATTATTGGAATATTAAATAAATATGTTTATTTAATTAATCCGAGAAAAAGTTTTGAAATCGGAAAATACGATTTTCCACCGCTTCCGCTGCGTTACCGGATTCACCCCCTAAAAACCCCTACAAAATGGTATCAGAGCGAGTCTGATTCTAGGCCACCTAAAATGATTAGCCTTCATTGAATCAATGTTTAATCATGTTTTCTTGACTTTATGCATGCTTATTAGGATCTAAATTGGTTAGATTTAGGGTGTATGACACTTAGCGGAAAATCCCTAATTAATAAGGTTTGAATGTAATTATGTATTTGATGCATGTTATATGGTCCGTCTTGTCAATACGGTTTATGAATACTTCTTTGTGACTACATCCGAGACCGTGCCTCTGCTGTGAGGATGTAGCCGATATTTATTATTTATACGGATGTATATCAGATACTAGGTAAATTCAAGTAAAAGCGGAATTCTGAACGTGCCCTAGCTGTCAGGATTACGTAAGTAACTTGAGTTTATCATTGACGAGTTTAACCTTGGTACGTCTCCTTGTGGGCCTGCCTTCGCAGCGACAACGAGAAACGGCCAGGACCGGATACTTAGGAGTCATAGTGAATGATTGACAAATGAGTTGTCTACCTGATGAATATACGTAGGCGAGACCGTGCCTCTGCTGTGAGCCGAAATATATTCACGGGATCCACTTTTCACTATTAGTATTTAATTTAATTATTAAATATTTGTATTCTGTTTTGGGATTACAGTATTGCATGATTTAGTGGGAGGGGCATATTAGATTAAAAATCCATGATCTAGTTTATGCTTTTGATATTATATGAAACTGCTTAATTTCTGCTAACCGTTTTTCGTGATCTATATGATAGATTGGCGATGGCGGCACAATCCACAAATCAGTTTGCGCGTATGCTTGATGCGAACAAACTGAAAGGCGCTGAGAACTTGCAGACTGGGAATTGGATTTGAGGATTGTCCTCGATTCCGAAAAGCTGGGTTATGTTCTTGAGGGTCCGTTGCCCCTTGCAGTGGGTGCGGTGGATGCTTCGGAGGAGGAACGCCAAGTTTTTGAAACTTGGAAGGATGATGATTTAAGGGTTAAATCATACATCCTTAGTTCACTGTCTCCGAAACTCAAGCAACAGTACTATGGTATGCTAGATTCCTATAGTATGATGACGCGATTGAGACAATCGTTTGAGAACCAAGAACAAGTGATTGTTCACAAAGTCGCCATGGAACTGTTCCATGCGCGTCTGGATGAGGGGCAAGTGTTAGCCCACATGTTCTTCAGATGATCGATTTGATCGATCAATTGAGGCAACATAATCTCATCTTGAACATGTAGGAATTCTTGGTTCACTACCAGCTTCATTTCGCCAGTTCGTGATGTACTTCAACATGCACGGGACTGTCTGTACCTACCAGGAGCTACATAGGATGTTGCTCACGGCAGAAGAGGACCTTAAGAAGGGAGTACCGACTCGCCCTCCTAGAACTACTTCTCTTTCGGCTTCTTCCCAAGGATGGTCCAAGGGAAAGAACAAGAAAGGCAAGAAGAAGAAGAAGGCTTTTGGTCCTCAACAACAGGCGAAGATTGCAAAGCCCAAAAGGGCTTCTGAAGACAAATGCCACCACTGCGGCAAAGTCGGGCACTGGAAAAGGAACTGTCCTGATTACATTGCCCAGCTGAGGAGAGACAGAGCTTCTACATCAGGTACTTTTATTTTTCCAGTTATTGATTTATCTTTGGCTTGTGAAGCCGTTACATCCAGCTGGATTTTAGATTCTGCTTGTCCCATTCACATTTGCAATTCGTTGCAGGTGCTGAAGGAAAGTAGGAAACTGAAGCCTGGAGAGATGCAGTTGCGGTTCGGGAGTGGAGACTCTTTGGATGCAGTTGCAGTGGGAGTATGCGAGATCTCATTGCCGAATGGGACACTTTTGTTATATGACTGTCATTTTGTACCGGGATGTGTCGCAAATATTATATCACTTTTTGTATTGGATACAGAAGGCTTTTGTATTAATATTAAGAATAGTTCTTTGTATTATATGATAAAAATAATATTCAGATCCTTTGTTGTCCAAACCAGCATGGTCATTATACATTGCAAACTTCAAAAGATATATTAAATACTGGAGTTAATAAACGTAGTTTACCTGTAATTAATAATACTGAACTTTGGCATATGAGACTTGGTCACATTGGCGTTAAACGCCTTACCCAATTGGTTAGGAATGGTTTGATATCAGATCTTACCATTGAATCCTATCCAACTTGTGAATCCTGTATTCAGGGTAAGATGACCAAAGCCCCATTTTCTGGTGTTGGACACCGCGCCACTAACTTACTGGAACTCGTACATTCTGATGTATGTGGTCCACTAAGTCAAACTGCTCACAGTGGTTATTCGTACTTCGTTACCTTTACCGATGATTTGTCACGGTACGGTTATGTGTATTTGATGCGACATAAATCGGAAACCTTTGAAAAGTTCAAAGAGTTCCGAAATGAAGTAGAAAAACAAACTGGTAAATATATTAAATGCCTTCGATCAGATCGAGGCGGGGCGAATATATGAGTGGTGAGTTCATGGATTATATGAAGGAGAATGGGATTCTCGCTCAATATACTCCTCCAGGTACACCACAGCACAATGGTGTATCTGAAAGGAGAAATCGGACTTTATTGGATATGGTCCGATCGATGTTGAGTTTCACAGATTTGCCCTATTACTTATGGGGTTACTCTCTCTTAACAGCCGCACATCTTTTGAATAAGATTCCTTCAAAAGCTGTTCCTACGACACCGTATCAGATATGGTTCGGTAGGAGACCAAATCTTAATTATATTAAGGTTTGGGGTTGTCCTGCCTATGTCAGGGTGACTCAGCAAGATAAGCTTTCGCCTCGAGGGCAAAAGTTTAGGTTTGTTGGATATCCTTCGAATACGAGGGGATATCTGTTCTATGACACCGAGCATCGAAATATGTTCGTAGCTCGCTACGCAAAATTTCTAGAAGTAGAATTTTTGTCAGAAGGTGGTAATCATAGACAGGTTGAGCTTGATGAAGTCCAACCTGAAAAACAACGAACCAACGGAGGAACCTGAAGTTCAAGTAGATGAAGGACTTTCAACACACACACTCCGTAGGTCGGAAAGGGTATCTAGACCTCCTGAACGCTTGTATTTGATACAAGAAAAAAGTCTGGATGTTCTCTTAGTTGAAGAGACAGATCCTTTCACCTATAGAGAATCGATGTTGGACATCGACTCCGTGAAATGGCAAAGTGCCATGAAATCCGAGATAGACTCAATGCATGAAAATCAAGTTTGGGACTTGATTCCGCTTCCCGAAGGAATTGTTCCTATCGGTTGTAAATGGGTTTACAAGAGGAAGCGCGGGCCTGACGGTAAGGTTGAAACTTACAAGGCCCGACTGGTAGCAAAAGGTTACACGCAGCGACCTGGCGTCGACTACGATGAAACTTTTTCACCAGTAGCAATGCTTAAGTCTATTCGGATTTTGCTTTCTATAGCTGCGTATCATGACTACGAGATTTGGCAAATGGATGTCAAAACGGCTTTTCTAAATGAATTTCTTGATGAAGAAATCTATATGGAACAGCCGGAAGGTTTTGCGTCCAGCGAAAACTCGGGTATGGTATGTAAGCTTAAGAAGTCCATTTATGGACTTAAACAAGCTTCACGAAGTTGGAATCTTCGATTCGATGAGATTATTAGATCGTCTGGTTTTCTCAAGAATTCGGAAGAATCCTGTGTGTATCAGAAGGCCAGTGGGAGCATGGTCATTTTTAGTCCTATATGTTGATGACATCCTAATCATTGGGAATGATTTAGGTATGTTACAAAGCGTCAAGCGTACCTCTGTAAGAATTTCTCCATGAAGGACCTGGGAGAAGCTTCCTATGTTTTAGGGATAAAACTCTATAGAGATAGACAAAGGAGGCTGATTGGGTTATCCCAATCAACGTACATAGATAAGATCTTGGAACGGTATAGTTTTGGTAACTGTAAGACAGCAAACATACCGTTCAGACATGGGATTCATCTTTCTAAGAAGATGTGTCCACAAACAGAAGATGAGAAGGTTAGAATGTCTAACCAACCTTATGCTTCGTGTTTGGGTAGCATAATGTATGCCATGTTATGTACGAGGCCTGATATCAGTTTCGCTGTTAGCGTAACTAGTCGATATCAGTCCAATCCAGGTAATGACCATTGGATGGCCATTAAACATATCCTAAAGTATCTTAAAGGTACTAAGGATAAGTTGATTATTTATGGAGGAAACGAACTGCAGGTTAATGGGTATACAGACTCCGATTTCCAATCGGATCCCGATGATAGAAAGTCTACATCTGGATTTGTCTTTACCCTTAACGGAGGTGCAGTTTGTTGGAAGAGTTCCAAACAGGGATCGACAGCTGATTCCACCACTGAGGCGGAATATATTGCAGCTTCTGAAGCTGCAAAAGAGGCTGTGTGGATAAAGAACTTTATCACAGAATTGGGAGTTGTCCCAAGTATCGAGAATGCGATTCCGTTATACTGTGATAATACTGGAGCCATTGCGCAAGCAAAGGAACCGAGGGCGCATCAGAAGTCGAAGCATGTGGAACGCAAGTACCACATCATTCGAGAGATCGTGTCGCGAGGGGGGATATTGTCGTGTGCAAGGTACCGAGTGAAGATAATGTAGCAGACCCGCTGACGAAGGCCATACCTCCGAAGTTGTTTGATAAACACGTGGAGTCGATGGGTATTAGATACAATCGATATTGGCACTAGAGCAAGTGGGAGATTTTGTTGGGGTTGGTGCTCAGAGCGCCAATTCCCGGTTGTATTTCTGTTGAATACTTCTGTAAAACATTATTATTATGAATAATATATGCAGTTTCTATAATATAATCTATCTTTCTATATGGTAAAGACGTAATGACCCTAGAATGATTAGTCATGATACAGTTGCAAAAGCGTCGCAACGGACATTGAGTAGTATCATGACGTTGTCATTCTCAGACAGTTCCTGGTCAAGGTTTACACTACTTGGTCAGTATAGTAAACCCGTTGAGACCGGTACATGTCGTATACTGGAATATATGATTCCAATGGTTTCTCAATGAACCATTAGTCTTGGAGACTAGTATAGACGTGTAGGTGTTTATAGCGGATAAACACTGAACGACTCACCGAAGATTCTTAATGGATGGTACACCAGCGTCAATAAGAATCTTCTTGGGTTGAGTAGCACTTGTGATTCTTAGACTTGAGATGCCATTGTGGGCACATGAGACATCTTCTACACTTAGACGGCAGTCACGTCACCGATCTATTTAGATCAGACCTCCGCCTGTTCGTTGGGTGTAGATAGATCCTCAGGGTGTCCTATGTGTATCAAGATAGGATCCGTCAGTTCTGTGTACCAGAGCATAGGTAGTCCATATGATTAGCAATCAGATAAAACCATGGGCCCGTGGTAAAGTTTAGAAGCTAGTTCTAAACATTCTTTTTGAGATTGCTAATAGAATAGTCGACTGGATAATCCCGATAGAGATTTGACGTTTACATCTATATCTCTGGGATTTATCCGGATACCTGTGACGGAGGAATTATACATTTGCCATGACCTCGACCTGTATGGTTCAGCGAGATTATCCGTGATCGTCATAATCTACGGGTGGATAGATTATGGACACGAAATTAGATTTCGTGACGGATATACCTGAATCTAGAGAGTCTCAATAATGAAACATACTCGTAGAGCACTAGAGCAACATTAATAAATAATATTGATTATTTATAAAGTCGTTTAAAGGTTAAACGCAAGATACGTGCTAAAGGGACTAGATAGTCATTTGCCTAATTATTGTGTATTTACATTTAATACTTGATTAATTTAAATACACATTAATTAATAGTCAAAATGAGTTATTTGACTTATATCCTAAATGAATATATGTTTTAATATTAATGTAAATATTATACATATATTTAATATATTTGTATTTGATTAATTAATTAATTATTTAATTGTTAAATGATTAAATTAATTAAAATATAAATATCTTACATTAGGATATTTAAGTAAATGATGTTTAGTTGCCTTTGTTGACTTAAATAAATATCTAATAAAGTTGTTTTAAGATATTTATGCAAGTTGATAACATTATTGAAATTGAATGAAATTAAAACAAAAATTTGCTTTTATTCCATTTGGTATTTTCGGCCAAGGCCTATGTAACAAGTATATATTGTTTTTTTTCATTTACACTTTAACCTAATACACTTTACTAAAAGAAACTCCATTGAAGAAGCCAAAGGAAGTTTGAGAAAAGAAAGACAAAAATCAAAAAGCTTGGATTTTTAGTAAGTTTCTTGAACTTGCTATTAGTAGGAATTTGTTCCTTAGGTTCTAGGCTTTAATATATGATATTCTAAGTTGTTATTCTTTTTTTTTTATTTGTTCTTGTGGTTTGTTGATGGAAGTTTTGATGGAAGTGTTGAGCATGTGTGATGAAGGAAGTGATGACTATTGTAGTTAAACTTTCTTTTAGGTTTTGGAAACCATGTTGCTAATCTAGAGTTATTGACCCACTCTTAAATGACCTAGATTTGATCTTGAGTTGTTTCATTGTGTTGAGACTTGGATTGGATGGAAGAATGATGATTGAAGTAATTGATTTAATGTATTTGGTCTAATTTGTCCAATTTGTGGAAATTGAAAAATTAGGGTTCATGACCAATTCCAAATTTGGGGCTTTTCATATATGTTGTGTATTTGTGTGTGTATATGATGCATATAAAGTTTCATGTTGATTGGATTACATCTTGATGTGTTTTGAAGCATGAAATGACAAAATGCACAAAACCCCCCCCCTTTAATGGTGCTCTCGGCTTTGGTGATAGAATTTGGGGATTTTGGTTGTTTTGGTGTTTTGATGTTTTGAACATGCTAAGTTCATCTTAGAAATGATTTAGAATCATTCAAAATTGATTAGATCAATTTCGGACTAAAATGGACAAAATACCAAAGTAAGGGTAATTTGGTAAATTCACTTAAATATGATTATTGAATTTTATTTCATAATTTGATTATTGGAATATAAATAAATATGTTTATTTAATTAATCCGAGAAAAAGTTTTGAAATCGGAAAATATGATTTTCCACCGCTTCCGCTGCGTTACCGGATCAACCCCTAAAAAACCCCTACAATTACACATGTTTTTAAAATGGAATCATGATATTAGAGTTAGAGTATATATAATTAAGATAAATTTATAATTTAATGCAAGTATGTGTAGCTCAAGTACAAGACATGATTGAGATCACATCAAGTTGGACATATTTACGTACAATTAAGTTCATGACAGGAACAACTCACGTCATGTTAGGCATGTATAAGTAAAGAATTAGTTAGGTTATGCACGCGCAGTCATGAGCGCAAAAGATGGTGGTGCTGTCTCCTGTCGGACGTGTCCTAAGAAATTGGGATATGACATATGCTCATTTCATAGAGATTGGGCAAATCAGTTTTCTCTCACGAACCAAAATACATTTCTCCTAAATTTTATTTGTTTTGATTTTTGTTTTAATTGGGATATGACATATGCTAATAAAATCTAATATTTGTAATCGTTTATAACTGAACAAAAACTACTATATTCAAATACAAGAAATACATGCCATTTATTTTAAGATTTCCTATGCCATTTATTTTAAGATTTCCTAACACATGGGATTTTTGTACAATTCATTTTCTTTTTTAAAAACCAAACTTGGTGGTTTTCAATTTTTATTATTATAGTAGTGAAAGAAAATTTAAAGTTAAAATAATTTTATTTTCGTTAATTAATTTTTAGTTTTAAATTTTGTTATTAAAACAATCCATCAAAATAAATTAATATTGATAAAAAAAATTTCTTAAAATCTTTAAGTGTCTATATGAAATTCAAACAATCTACTCATTTTTCAATGTATATATATAAATTTTTTGATATAATCAATTAAAAAATTAATTAAAAAAACACCATTTTTAACAAATGGAAGACTCCATTTTGTTTTCAAAATACCCTTATTTTCTCTATTAAAAAAAATAATAATAACTCTCTATGTCTCTCTCAACATCTAGCAGTGGCGGTGATGAGAGAATATCTGGTGAAAATTCGATTTTAGTCTAACATTCGACCCTATGCGGAATTTAAACACGATAATTTAAGACAAGTCCTAATAATTATTTATATTAATTAATAAAATCATCAAACACCCTTAAGTTAAAAAATTATAAATCAATGGAAATAAAAGAAAGTAGAAAAAAATCAACACCAATAATTTTGTTAACGAAGTGGAAAACTCGTGCGAGTAAGAAATTATTCCGGGTATCTAGGCTTGCAGCCAAAATCCACTATAACGAGAAAACTTACAGTGATGGTATAAAATCTATGACAGCAACTCCTCCGACTCTAATACCTCTAGATTGTAATAACTCGAAGAACTCATCGAGTCCGCACCAAGCAGCCTTCTTCAGAACCTCTGAAATCTCTGAGTGGATAAACTATGTGAACTCTTAATGCCAGAACTCTGAATCCCAATCTTCCTCTTTTAGAACTCAGAGTTGGGCTAAGGTTATGTTTTGTGCTGATGGTTACCAAAGAAAAATCTTATCAAAGCAAAAAGACAATGGAATCAATGAAGTCTTCTAAATTGATTTTCAAGAAGGAAGAAGCAAAGTATATGGTGGCTCTAAAAAAGGCTAAGTATTTGTTTAAATAGATAGGGAAAAAATAGGCTTTTCTTTGTGTAAAACTGACTTAAAATACGTCTAAAATAACTCATTATTCACAAACTTTCTAACGCCCCTCAAACACAAAGTTTTTGCCTCCGAGCATTAGAACGCTCAGACGAACGCAACACGAACGCATATCGCGCATTGGTTTTGAGATGTAATTTAAACTCATGTAACTTTCTCTTCATTTGGCCAAATCATGCGTTCGTTATATGTACGCGATCATCTTAGAGTTTACTTTCCAATGACACTGACATCATATCAATTGGATCTCCAAATCTTCTAAAATATCCAAAAGAGTGAACGCCGCCCTGATGATATCTCCATCTGATGTTGTCCAAATACTTGTTTAATTGCTATGAGATCTTCAACTCTCATTACAACTCAATTGAACTTATTTTCTTACGGAAGTTGCCAACACACATGGAACTAATAATCTCCTTTTTGGCATTCTGTGACAAAACTATCTAATACAAAGCCTATGGTTAAAGATCAAAAAATAAAATAGCTAATTGCCAACCATCAAGATAGTGACAAAGTGACTTATTACAATATGACTTGATCTAACACCTAACCCAGTAGTCTTGAAGTCGATGAAGACGTAGTACCACTTCAAATAATCTGCGCATCTGAAAGGCCACAAAAATAAGATACCCATGAAAAGCAAAGGGAACATCAAGAGCAGATAAACCAAAATTAAAAATTCTCATGCATTAAGAAAATAAATCGACAACGACACTTACTCCCCATTTTTGTCAACAAATAACAATGGAAAAAAAAAAACATGTTAAAATAGCATATCAATATACCATTTAAAGGCACATACAAGAGAATATGCAAACTTAAATTACTCCCTCTCACTAACAGCCCTACTCAGTTTGCAAAACGAACACACGGGAAGTAAAAACTCAGAAATATGTAATGAAAAAATATGCGATGGCATGAGGCACAAACAAGCACACAATGAGTTTAAAAAATAAAAATAAGTCAAAAATGACTCAAAACAGCACTTCAAGCAAGTACAATGATACCCAGTTAGTACTCATCTGTTTATGACATGAAATAATATGCACCACTTTTGGTCATGCTAAATAATACACGCATGCATAAAACGTAAACATCAAAGCATAACAAGCACTTGAATGAAAAATAAGTGCACAACGAGGCAAGACTTAAGACCTTATTTTATGACTGTGACACAGCCAATGAAATCTCATCTCATGTCACACCAAGTCCATAAAATAGGTGTTCAAACCCAACGCCAATAGGACTTGAAAATAAGTAACATTGGTGCATGCTATAATATTCTCCTCTAAGTATTAGCTATTATAAAACTCTTCCGAGTGAAGGGTTTTTTGCCCATAATTTTCATATTGGCATATCGACTCTTTTACACTTAAGACTCATTTTAATCCGTTTTTTATTTTTATTTTTTAAAAAGGAATATCATAAGGTCATCTAGTCAAAAATCAAACTATTTAGTTAGCTAAGTACGATATAGATTAGACTGGCAGTCCAAAAACTCATATATGCGATCAAACCTCAAGACATAAAAATATGTGTGTGAAATGCAAACAAAAGATATACGAAGGGTTTCCACCACACACACTCATGCACATAGAGCATCAAGAAAAATAAAAGCATATTACACATGCATTACCATATATCCTACATACCATGACCACATGCACATAGGATTGGGCATCAGATCGGATCGGGTCAGATCCGATTCGATTCGATCTGATAATATCAGATCGGATCGGGCTCTCAAATCCAATCAAATCGTGTTTGGTTCGTTTGTCAAATTTTGGATTGAATCGGATAAATTTGATAACTATCGAATCGAATCAGATTTTATTCGATTTGAAAAAAATCTGAATCTGATAGAGAATCCAATTTTATAACAGATCCGAATCTGATAAAGAATCTGATTGATATAAATCCAATGGTAGATTCGATTTGATAACAAATCCGATTCAATAACGAATTCGATTCGAAAAATTAACCCGAAAATTTGTAAATTCATATATGATATTCTTAAGTTGTATATTTCTTTGTTCCTTGTGGTTTTTGTTGATGGAAGTTTTGATGGAGGTGTAAAGCATGTGTGATGAAGGAAGTGCATGACTATTGTAGTAATAAGCTTTCTTTTAAGGTTTTGGAAACCATGTTGCTAATCTAGAGTTATTGACCCACTCTTAAATGGCCTAGATTGATCTTGAGTTGTTTAATTGTGTTGAGACTGGATTGGATGGAAGAATGATGATTGAAGTAATTGATTTAATGTATTTGGTCTAATTTGTCCAATTTGTGGAAATTGAAAAATTAGGGTTCATGACCAATTCCAAATTGGGTTTTTCATATATGTTGTGTATTTGTGTGTGTATATGATGCATATAAAGTTTCATGTTCATTGGATTACATCTTGATGTGTTTTGATGCATGAAATGACAAAATGCACAAAACCCCCCCCCCCCCCCCTTTAATGGTGCTCTCGGCTTTGGTGATAGAATTTGGGGATTTTGGTTGTTTTGGTGTTTTGATGTTTTGAACATGCTACGTTCATCTTAGAAATGATTTAGAATCATTCAAAATTGATTAGATCAATTTCGGACTAAAATGGACAAAATACCAAAGTAAGGGTAATTTGGTAAATTCACTTAAATATGATTTATTGAATTTTATTTCATAATTTGATTATTGGAATATTAAATAAATATGTTTATTTAATTAATCCGAGAAAAAGTTTTGAAATCGGAAAATATGATTTTCCACCGCTTCCGCTGCGTTACCGGATCAACCCCTAAAAACACCTACAATTACACATGTTTAAAATGGAATCATGATATAGAGTTAGAGTATATATAATTAAGATAAATTTATAAGTTAATGCAAGTATGTGTAGCTCAAGTACAAGACATGATTGAGATCACATCACGTTGTACATATACGTACAATTAAGTTCATGACAGGAACAACTCACGTCATGTTAGGCATGTATAAGTAAAGAATAGTTAGGTTATGCACGCGCAAGTCATGAGGCGCAAAAGATGGTGGTGCTGTCTCCTGTCGGACGTGTCCTAAGAAATTGGGATATGACATATGCTCATTTCATAAGAGATTGGGCAAATCAGTCTTTTCTCTCACGAACCAAAATACATTTCTCCTAATTTTTATTTTGTTTTGATTTTTGTTTTAATTGGGATATGACATATGCTAATAAAATCTAATATTTGTAATCGTTTATAACTGAACAAAACTACTATATTCAAATACAAGAAATACATGCCATTTATTTTAAGATTTCCTATGCCATTTATTTTAAGATTTCCTAACACATGGGATTATTTGTACAATTCATTTTCTTTTTTAAAACCAAACTTGGTGGTTTTCAATTTTTATTATTATAGTAGTGAAAGAAAATTTAAAGTTAAAATAAATTTTATTTTCGTTAATTAATTTTTAGTTTTAAATTTTTGTTATTAAAACAATCCATCAAAATAAATTAAATATTGATAAAAAAAATTTCTTAAAATCTTTAAGTGTCTATATGAAATTCAAACAATCTACTCATTTTTCAATGTATATATTATAAATTTTTTTGATATAATCAATTAAAAAATTAATTAAAAACACCATTTTTAACAAATGGAAGACTCCATTTTGTTTTCAAAATACCCTTATTTTCTCTATTAAAAAAAATAATAATAACTCTCTCTGTCTCTCTCAACATCTAGCAGTGGCGGTGATGAGAGAATATCTGGTGAAAATTCGATTTTAGTCTAACATTCCGACCCTATGCGGAATTAAACACGATAATTTAAGACAAGTCCTAATAATTATTTATATTAATTAATAAAATCATCAAACACCCTTAAGTTTAAAAATTATAAATCAATGGAAATAAAAGAAAGTAGAAAAAAATCAACACCAATAATTTTGTTAACGAAGTGGAAAACTCGTGCGAGTAAGAAATTATTCCGGGTATCTAGGCTTGCAGCCAAAATCCACTATAACGAGAAAACTTACAGTGATGGTATAAAATCTATGACAGCAACTCCTCCGACTCTAATACCTCTAGATTGTAATAACTCGAAGAACTCATCGAGTCCGCACCAAGCAGTCTTCTTCAGAACCTCTGAAATCTCTGAGTGGATAAACTATGTGAACTCTTAATGCCAGAACTCTGATTGCCAATCTTCCTCTTTTAGAACTCAGAGTTGGGCTAAGGTTATGTTTTTGTGCTGATGGTTACCAAAGAAAAATCTTATCAAAGCAAAAAGACAATGGAATCAATGAAGTCTTCTAAATTGATTTTCAAGAAGGAAGAAGCAAAGTATATGGTGGCTCTAAAAAAGGCTAAGTATTTGTTTAAATAGATAGGGAAAAAATAGGCTTTTCTTTGTGTAAAACTGACTTAAAATACGTCTAAAATAACTCATTATTCACAAACTTTCTAACGCCCCTCAAACACAAAGTTTTTGCCTCCGAGCATTAGAACGCTCAGACGAACGCAACACGAACGCATATCGCGCATTGGTTTTGAGATGTAATTTTAAACTCTTGTAACTTTCTCTTCATTTGGCCAAATCATGCGTTCGTTATATGTACGCGATCATCTTAGAGTTTACTTTCCAATGACACTGACATCATATCAATTGGATCTCCAAATCTTCTAAAATATCCAAAAGAGTGAACGCCGCCTGATATCTCCATCTGATGTTGTCCAAATACTTGTTTAATTGCTATGAGATCTTCAACTCTCATTACAACTCAATTGAACTTATTTTCTTACGAAAGTTGCCAACACACATGGAACTAACAATCTCCTTTTTGGCATTCTGTGACAAAACTATCTAATACAAAGCCTATGGTTAAAGATCAAAAAATAAAATAGCTAATTGCCAACCATCAAGATAGTGACAGAGTGACTTATTACAATATGACTTGATCTAACACCTAACCCAGTAGTCTTGAAGTCGATGAAGACGTAGTACCACTTCAAATAATCTGCGCATCTGAAAAGGCCACAAACAATAAGATACCCATGAAAAGCAAAGGGAACATCAAGAGCAGATAAACCAAAATTAAAAATTCTCATGCATTAAGAAAATAAATCGACAAGCGACACTTACTCCCCATTTTTGTCAACAAATAACAATGGAAAAAAAATAACATGTTAAAATAGCATATCAATATACCATTTAAAGGCACATACAAGAGAATATGCAAACTTAAATTACTCCCTCTCACTAACAGCCCTACTCAGTTTGCAAAACGAACACACGGGAAGTAAAAACTCAGAAATATGTAATGAAAAAATATGCGATGGCATGAGGCACAAACAAGCACACAATGAGTTTAAAAAATAAAAATAAGTCAAAAATGACTCAAAACAGCACTTCAAGCAAGTACAATGATACCCAGTTAGTACTCATCTGTTTATGACATGAAATAATATGCACCACTTTTGGTCATGCTAAATAATACACGCATGCATAAAACGTAAACACCAAAGCATAACAAGCACTTGAATGAAAAATAAGTGCACAACGAGTCAAGACTTAAGACCTTATTTTATGACTGGGACACTGCCAATGAAATCTCATCTCATGTCACACCAAGTCCATAAAATAGGTGTTCAAACCCAACGCC
Organism: Zanthoxylum bungeanum; assembly: GCA_019454045.1. Classification (NCBI taxonomy): domain Eukaryota; kingdom Viridiplantae; phylum Streptophyta; class Magnoliopsida; order Sapindales; family Rutaceae; genus Zanthoxylum; species Zanthoxylum bungeanum. The sequence goes on from SKCR01000964.1 coordinate 25,831, forward strand.
AATAGGACTTGAAAATAAGTAACATTGGTTGCATGCTATAATATTCTCCTCTAAGTATTAGCTATTAATAAAACTCTTCCGAGTGAAGGGTTTTTGCCCATATATTTTCATATTGGCATATCGACTCTTTTACACTTAAGACTCATTTAATCCGTTTTTTATTTTTATTTTTTTAAAAAGGAATATCATAAGGTCATCTAGTCAAAAATCAAACTATTTAGTTAGCTAAGTACGATATAGATTAGACTGGCAGTCCAAAAACTCATATATGCGATCAAACCTCAAGACATAAAAATATGTGTGTGAAATGCAAACAAAAGATATACGAAGGGTTTCCACCACACACACTCATGCACATAGAGCATCAAGAAAAATAAAAGCATATTACACATGCATTACCATATATCCTACATACCATGACCACATGCACATAGGATTGGGCATCAGATCGGATCGGGTCAGATCCGATTCGATTCGATCTGATAATATCAGATCGGATCGGGCTCTCAAATCCAATCAAATCGTGTTTGGTTCGTTTGTCAAATTTTGGATTGAATCGGATAAATTTGATAACTATCGAATCGAATCAGATTTTATTCGATTTGATAAAAAAATCTGAATCTGATAGAGAATCCAATTTTATAACAGATCCGAATCTGATAAAGAATCTGATTTGATAATAAATCCAATGGTAGATTCGATTTGATAACAAATCCGATTCAATAACGAATTCGATTCGAAAAATTAACCCGAAAATTTGTAAATTCATAACAATTTTATCGAATTAGATCGGATAACTTAAAATTCAAATCAATTTTATCAAATCAGATCCATTATCAAATCGAATCCACTATCGGATTCATTATCAAATCGGATGTCAAATCGAATTTATTCGATTCGTTAAGATATCATATAGGATCGAATAAATCTGATTTGATTCGACAATTATCGGATCAAATCTGATCTGATCCGATAAGAACTCAAAATCTGATCAAACTAAACAAATCAACTCTTATTGAATCAGATCGGATTCGGATTCGGTCCGATCCGATCAGAATCTGATAATGCCCACCCCTAAATACACATGTTTTTCGAGCCATAAAATCTTTTTGGTCTTTTTCATTTTATATTTTTTTTTGTATTTTTATTTTAACATAAAAACAACAAAAAGACACAACATGGCTTGTCATAATCTAATGGTATGTGGAGTTATATTCCCGACTGTAGATCATATTACCGTCCATTCAGAATCGGCTATGAAATTTATGTCCAGATTTCTATCCTATATACCAAGGGATATATAACAAAAAAACATACACACCCATATGCAATGAAAACAAAAAAACATGCAGTCGTGCTTAAATATAAAATACACGCGTACACATATGCAATGGGAAAACATGAAGGAAATAACTAAGAAGAAGTATATCGAAGTGCACTCTCATCATGCCTTTTCAGATCAAGACATTCAGAAGTTGATGGGAATTCATATTGCTTCCTCACCCAAACTTTCTTAGGAGTCTCCTTTACTTGAGAACTCCAAGTTAGCAGTGCAAGTTTCTCACTAATGACTTGAGTCTGTTTAGTTAGTGCGGAAACTTGAAAAGCTAGATTTGAAGTATCAAACCTAGTTGAAACACTCTTAGGTCTTTTCTTTTGTTTGTGCAACATGAAGAACTTTGGCATAATATCTTTTAATTTGTCACAGTGATGGAAAATAGGCACAAACCTCAGACAAGAGCGAGGTTTACCCATCACACCTCTTGATCGAGGTTGTATCAGAGGACAAGGAATAATATTGGGGAACAAATGACTACAGTCATTAGGTTTCTTACCTAAGTCATTTGGAGGAGTCAGTTTAACATGTCTAGACTTGGACTGAGTTGTGAAAAATATAATTTTAGAAGTTGAAGCCTTGTCATAGCCAGACTCAACAAAACCTAATCCTTTCTTCTCATAATGAGGCATACCAATCCTCAACATGTGGTTTAGCTTTTTAGTCCTAGTAGAAAATATAGACAACTGGGTTCTAGTATTTTCAAGTTCATCTTTTTAAGAATTTGACCTTATCAACTAATCATTTATTCCTCTCCTCAAGATCATCAATAACTAAAAGGCTTTGCTCAAGCTTGGCTTGAACTTCATTCTTGTTTAGCTCAGTTTCTTTCAGCCTCTTACTGACCTCAATGTTTGTCTTTTTTATAGTGATGCTCTCATTAAACAGTTCAATATTTGTTACCTGAAGACCATCATCATCTATAGAGTTATCATGAGAAAATTCTAAACCAACATCCACATCACTAACGTTATTCTCTCTCACCTACCACACTAGCAGTAAAAAAAATGAAATTAATTTTTCAACTTAGGAGACTTATTAAGTGTAGCCACCTTCTGAATCATTGAGTGAGACTGCCATAACATTTGTACCTTTAGACTTTAGGTATGTGGGACATTCAGACCTAATACTCTTCACATTCATGGCATTGGATAACACGAGCTTTACTACTATTGTCCTCTTTAGACTCCCTCCTATTATGACTACTCTCTCTAGG
>SKCR01000965.1:0-28506 GCA_019454045.1 Zanthoxylum bungeanum
AAGCGAAGTGCGCCTCGCGCTTCTTGCCCTTAAGAAGTTCCTTTTCTGCCTCTCGCAGTGTGGACATCAACTCTCCAGAGTCTGCTCTTGGTTCATCATATTGTAGTCATGATGAACCTACTCCAAGTGTCGGGGAGAGACTGCAAGATCAAATCTATAGAGGTCTCTATCTCAAAGACAATCCCCATTTGTCCAAGCTGCTCGATATCGGCAATCATCTGTGTCACATGATGTTCAACAGATGTACCCTCCGACATTCGAGCGTGGAAGAGCTTCTTCTGTAACTCATATCTTTGCGATCTAAGATTAGATCGGTGTAGATCATTCAACTTTGCCAACATGTTATAAGGATCCGATCCCTTGTTCTGTCGACGGAATTGCTGATTCATAGCAGCAAGCATGATAGATTGAGCAGTTGCGTTGTCACTGCTATGAGTCTTCCAAATCTCTAGCTCGAGCAACTGATCAGATCTGGGCTTAGGCCAAGTGGTCTCTCTATAGTATATAGCAGCCTCTCGGATCCAAGGACTATCCTTAGATTCATTTCCCAATCGGAAAAGTTAGTGTCGTTGAAGACATTATCGCCCATGATGATGTCCCGGACACTGTTATGTCCAGTCATTTTATTGCGATAGTCTAACTATCCAATTAACAATGAAAGGGTACAGTCTAACTGTTACAAGAAAAATAACACAATATTAGTCCAACTAATAAAATAATTTTGACGAAATAATTTTGAAAGCGTGTAAAGCTAAGTATTTAAACGAAATTGCAAATTCAATACTAGCCTCCCACTATTTTTCGGCGAGCCTCTAACCCTCTGTGGAGTACTCGGGAAACCTAGTTTCTTAGTGGGCTAGATCCGGTAGGTAGACCTCCAAGTCCGAAACATATATACAATATATATGCTAATATATCCAATATATTTTCCTAACCTTTTCCTCTGAATCAACTAAGCTTTGGCTTTGGCTTTGGCACAACAATCTTAATGATTCCAGTTAAGCGGGACTCATTGACCTTGGAAAGCTTCGTAATCAATGTCAATGGACAAGAAGTGATCTTGACTTTGGCCAACAAATCACAACTTGGACAAGACACCGATATGGAACAAAGCTTTCATGATTCAAACACATCCGCAATTGACAAGGTCTTGACTTTGGCCAACAAACCAGTGCCAATCTTGGATCTTGAGTAAGAATCACTCAATGGAAGGAAAACACTTAATATGTTTTGAGGGTTTTTTTCGCGTAAATTGGCAACCAAGTTATTATCTTTGTTAGGTCTCATCATACACCCATAAGCATGCATTCTAAAAGCATAATAAGGCGCGAAAGTAAATTAATAACGATATGCGGATGGATATTTAACAGATTGTTCCTAGAATGAATCACTCTCTTCATATCCCCGGCTAGCATTATTCTACTTCTACCCAATTACATAATACAATAATAGAAACCTCATTAACATTGAGGGGAATTAGGTGAGAAGAGAATACAAAGATCAATAAAGAGAGAAGGCTGGACACGCAGGTCCAATTTATAAATTCTAAATTTACAATAATTTCTAAAATTGCCCTTCCCTTCTAATATCCATCCGATATGCGCTATTCATTCAAGCATGTTATTCAATCAATCTAATCAAATTAATTAATCTTTGAATATTAGTGATCATCAAATGTTCAAACAATGATTTGATTTGCGCGCGTCCAACTCGATTGTGAATAAGTACTCGAAGTACGATTTCTTGAATTATATCGAACTACTTGTTAAATCTAATTTAATTCGTATTAATACTAATTCATTTATTTAATTCCAAATTAAATATCTACACTTTTTAATGCGCTTTAACGACTTAGAATCCAAATCTAATCTAAATGGGTCTCAAAGCCCAATTAACATCCAATGTTGTTTAATTAAAAGTCCAATTGGCTTTCAATTGATTTCATAAGGCATGGGCTTTGGTCAATATGGGTCAAACCCAAATACCAAGGCCCAAGTAAGGAATCACCCTTATTTGCCAAGAAACCAATTTTGGCCCATTAGGCCCAATTAAACATTTAAAGCCCTTTTGTTATATTTGGACTTAATGAAATGATTTAGGCCCAATATGGATCCAATCCATTTGGCCCAAACCTACTTGGCCCAACCAAGTCCATAAGGCCCAAATACAACAATTACAAGCCCAATTCAAAATCAAGCCCAATTTATTAAATTCCAAATTAACATTTCTAAAATACAAATCTAATATATTAAATTAACATTTCCAAAATACAAATCTAATCCATTAATCATGCTTATTATCCTCAACTCATGTCCAACATAATTGATTTAAAAAATCATCTCATTACATGCTTCAACACTCACGACATTTTTGGGGATATATGTTCGATTCCGATTTCAATCCGATTGAATTATAAATCAACATTTCTCAATTGTTTCAAGTCATCCAATGATCAAAGAAACAAAAATACCATGACTTTAGGGCACAATAACCATTCGGCCAAGCCTCATTTTGGGGAAAAAATTGATCCAATCCATTTTTCACAAAATTGATCACAAAAAACTCCAAGTCATTCATTCACAAGCATGCTCAAACAAGTAATTTAGTCAAAACATGCTCAAAAACAATTTAGCCAAATTTTACCCTAAGTTATTTCATGCTCAAAATGGCTCTGATACCATTGTTGGATTTCTAAGTTAATCCCAAGATCATATTAAGCATAGAAATAGAATGAATACGCAAAGAAGAGTGGCGGCGGAAACACATTTACATTGAACGGTTTTGGATGTGATGATCAACAAATATTTCTCCAAGAAGCTTTGAGTATTTCGGCCAAGGTGGTCCTCCAAGCTCCAAGCTATATCTTGTTGATTCCATATCTCTTAGAATGGTTTCCCTATCACCTTGTGATGATTCCTTGAAGGTGCTAGCCCTTAGAAATTTTGCAACAAAATTTCTTATCTTCTTCCTCTAGGTTCGGCCAAGAGAGGAAAATAAAATGGAGAGTGTTTTTCTTAGTTTGTGTGTGAATGAGAGAGTGAAGGAATGAATGTGTTGACTTGATTTTTTTATTTCAAAAAATTAAAATCAATACCAAATCCAAATAATTGGTAAAAGTCATACATCATGTCAACTTGTGTGTAAGACAAGCAATCACCATGCCACCACCTAAACCCATCACAAAAAGCAACTTAAAGTGACAAGTGATGTGACATGTGGGCCCCACTTGATTCGAAATCCGAGTGGGCCCGCAAACACTCCCAGGCTCTGGTTCGCTAATTCCGAATTAACGAACTTTCGTCGCGACGTAATTAAATCGAATTTAATTAAATAATTATGCCCAACAAAATTACTATTCACGTCGCTAACGAATTAATTCTAAATTAACTCGTTTGCCCGAATTAAAATCTAATTTTAATTCCGCGTCGAAATCCAACTTCGTATAATATATCAAATATATTATTTTATCGATTAATTCCAAATTATTCGTTTCTCTCTCTTCAAATAGTACTTTATCCCAAATAAAGTCTCTCTGTTATTAATCTCAGATTAATAAAGTTCGAATCATACGTCATCGATGAATATTCGAGAAGTGACCCAGAGATCCCTGGATATGTTGGCAGTAAATCCGGTCGTTGGACTATCCGAACACGTACGTACCTTGTACTACGTTCTTACCGATTTACAAGACAAGGTTGGCTTCTAGCAAATCGCCATGCCTACCCAATTCTCCATAAATATTCTTAATGGAATATTTAATCTATGTCAGGCGTAGTATACATAGTATTGCATATATCGATCCAGTATCGGATGTCACATGCAAGGCCTGGGGCTGGAATAGTGTCTGCCCCGTACGAAGCATATATCGGATCACTAGCAACTAGTCTCTTTATTATCGGATAATCATGACCTAGTCATATTATCCCGATGGTTGCAACCCTTTTGAGAAGCAGTTTTGTATCCCTACGTGACCATCATCTCATATGACTGAAGTGATACTTCCGTCTTGACATCACACCCAATACACTACGATTCTCAATAAACCCAGAAGAGGCGTACACAGAACCTGTTAAAGTCCTGGACGACCAAAACCAAAGCGTATTGATTGTCGCAAGTATTAACGATGCAAGTCTCAGGTTAAGACCAAATACGCCTACCCTGATGCGGACTCCCATAGACACATAGTCATACTACCAATGGGATTCTGTGGGGTTTATCCAGAGCGAAACTGTTTTCCGTACCATCGGTAAAACACAACCTCCTACCACACTTGTATAAGTATCCAATACTTAAATATATGAGAACTATGCTGTTACGCTTCCATAACACGCACAAGTGCGATACTAGTCTATTCCGCATTATCGATGTCCAGTCTCGATAATACTATGACTAGGGATATTTAATGATTAAACTGTCGTGGATTGATACTGTCTCATATCATCTCAATCCGGAACTAATCATAAGGACTTTCATCATTCACACATTTAAGTAATCTAATTACGAAATGATAAAAGGCAATTTCATTTGCTACATAATTAATTTGTACAATAACACAATGTTTTTTACAAATAGTGACGCTATGGGTCATAATTTTCCAACACTCCCTCTTCTCGGCAGAACCATAGCATCTCTTCTTCTCTCTCTCACTTGGATAAACTCTCGGCAGTAACGCAGCTCAGCCTCCTCTTTATTCTCTCAAGAACTCACGGCCACACTCTCTACTACCTCATCTCACGGCCACTCTCCATAAACCACTCGGCACAACAGCCCCTCTCCACCATGATAAAACCCTAATGCTCCTTCTTTCTTCACGCCACCTCACTCCTTCTTCACCAATTCAACGCATCACACAGCCTTCACAACTCAAAGTTTCATCACATAATAAAAAAAGCTTTCACTCACAGCAGCCACATAGCCCCTCCAAAAGCTCGACACACTGCCCTCACACCGAACACAATAACAACAACCCCCTGAACCCACATATGTGAAACACAACCACACGTCTCCACACCACTCATGCAAAGTCGAGCACACCAAAGACTTCACTAACACAATGGCCACTCTCTCATTCACTCATTCAGTAGCCCACTCACTTCACGGTCACCAGCCTTCCGCAAACAGATAGCAAACAAAGCCTATAACCCTTCACAAATAACGCCCACAGCCACGCACTAACGCCCCCCTCAGCCAAATCATAACACTCTCATGGAACCCTAACTTCATCCATTCACACTTTATCTTTCCCTTTGACACCTCGCTAGACTCACACGGCAGAGACATAAACACATAGCTCTCAACATGAAAGACACTCACAGCCGTTAACACTCTCATGCACTTGGCCATGAACTGAACTCTTCACATGCCATCTTCTCTCCTGACTCACGTATATTGACACCTTGCAAGCCCATCAAGGCCCCGCTGCCCTTCCTTGACGCAGCAAGAGATAAAGGCCACGTGAGCACACCCCAATCAGCCCTAAACACACACCGACACACCACACACAAACAGAACCGAGCCACAAACCTCACCAGCCGAGAGCATAGCAGCCCTTCATCAAATAAAAAAACAACGTGAAACAGTAACCTAAAACCAAGTCCAAAATAGTGCAAAATCACTCCTACAAATAGTCCAGAAAATAACCCAAAACAGTGAACAAAAATAGAGAAAACAGCGAGCGAAAGCAGCAAACCAGTGAAAACAGCGGAAATAGAGAAAACGACAGTGAAAATAGTGGAAACAGTGAACCAGTGAAAATAGCGGAAACACCAACCCTTCCGGCGACGTCCTAACGCACTCCCGAGAAGCGACTTAAAAGGTAAGACCTGAGGGCACCATTTGTTGTATTTTATTTTTTCGTCTTGGAAACGGCATGCTTGGTTGGACGTGGAATACGTCCAACCGGGTATGCGAAGTCCTACATTGAAAACGGCCAAATTTTTTGGTCACATATTTATTACTTCCGCATTTATCTATTTAATATGTCCATGAGATTGCGTGTTTGCCATTATTTCGACTTATCTTTATGCATGCAAACTTAGATATAGGTCATATAGGAACTTAGATGTAGATTACTTTTTACGAATGTATGTTGCGTAGACTTGGTTAAATTATCGCGCAAATCCGTTCATTACAAGTGGCATAAGTAAAGGACCATTCCGAACCCAACGGTTTGAGGTCTTCCCTTGAGAGGGGTGAATGCGACCTTAAATCATTTCCCAGTTCACACTGGGTGGCGACTCCTTTATTCTCCGGTTTAGTCCCCCGAGGGCTACTCTGTACTCCCGATCGGGCCGCGAGCCTGGAACAGCATCGCCGATTTCTGTGTTCTACAGTCTAGCGACTCCACTAGGGATAGAGAATCAGCCCTGAAATAATATCTGGTAATGATTGTGATTTGTGCTTTGGTTAACCGTGTCTACTGTGGATTGAATGGTTTAATCAAAGGTATTATTAGAGCTAAGTAATGGTTTGGTGTCTTTCTTCATTCATTACCTCTCTATAAGGAAAAAATGCAAAGGCACCTAGATAATCATTACTCGAATCTTACTGTGATGGACTAATTTGGAGGACTTGTTATTTATTCCTGTCACCAAGGCGATAAGAGCCTAAGAGGCTTGGGTATTTAAGAGAGTTCGCTCCACCCTCCCTCTGGGGAATCTTCAATAGGAAATCCATTTGACAGTCAGTCACGTATCATAACTCGTTGGCACGTACCGTAAGGTATAAAAAAGGTGCGCTCACTTGGTCGCTTGAACCCTTGAGTGGGGAGACCTAGTTTGGGCAATCCTTCGCCAACGAGAGCCTTGTCTACACTCCCGCAAACCCACACTTAGACCATAGCTGTATGACCAATAGAAACTATTTCCTTGTGCTTGTGTTTATGGACCATCATCATTTGGATTCAGTTGGACTTCTTGTCAGAAATGCGAACTTGTTGGGCCATTTAAACTGGGATGAGTTCGTATCTTTTGACAATTGGGCTAAAAGTTTCTAAAATGCCGATGGGCCACTCTGTTGAAATTGTTTCTTAATGCTTATGCTTAGGACCATCATCATTTGGATTCAGTTGGACTTCTTGTCAGAAATGTGAACTTGTTGGGCCATTTAAACTGGGATGAGTTCGTATCTTATGACAATTGGGCTAAAAGTTTATAAAATGTCGATGGGCCATCCTGTGTTTGGGCCCCTCATCACTTGAAATTGTTTAGCCATGTTATCGTAAAGTTGTAAACCAGTTGGGCCTTTTCAACTGGGACAAGTTTGCACCTTGCAATAATGTGATTGAAGCTTTAAAATGACAAGAGGCCGACTTATATATTCCATGCATTGCACGCATACATGCTGACTGAGAATTTTAAAAGACACCATAGATTCTCGTTGGGTTAGGAAAGAGGGAAGACTTATCAAAAGGCCGATAGCAAACATGAGCGAATCAGAGAACGAGGTATCCCGTATGGATCAGTTGGAGACCAATCTCACCAAGGTTACTGAACAGTTGCAAGCCTTGACTACTGTTATGGCTAATATGGTTGTGCCCCGTGTCGGGGGAAACTCTGAGAATGTGAGGCGTGAGGAGCCTCTGAACAGGTTGGGGGACGACATCCCCGCTTTTGATGATGACATGGATGAATATGCGGTAGGAAGAATAATCGGGTCTCAAGCAGAGTTGCAGAAGCTCCGGGATCAGGTAGAATCGGTTACCCGTAAAATAACATGAAGACTTGCTAGATTATGAGGCAATGAATTTTGAAGAACAGCTGCCGGCTCAGTTCAAGATGCCTGATATGGCCAAGTTCAACGGGAATGAGGATCTGAGGGTCTATCTTCGACAATATGTTTCAGTTATGAGTTCAGTGGGTCTATCAAAGCGTCAAGTTCCGAAAATGTTCGGGATGTCACTCGAAGGGGCACCCGTGGTGTGGTACAATGGCCTTGAAAGGAAGGTTAAGGAAGATTGGAGGGAATTGGCGGAAGCCTTTTTGAAACAGTATGTCACGGACTTAGAGATCGACTTGTCGCTTCGCGACTTGGAGAATACCAAGCAGAAGACGGAGGAAAGCTTCAAGGAGTACGTAGATCGCTGGAGGAGCCAGCTTCTGAAAATGCAGACTCGGCCTTCGGAGAAGGACCAGATCAAAATGATCATCAAAGGAACCAAGCCCTCCATTTATGGCAAGTTGAGAAGGATGACCTCCATTATTGCAGATTTCCGATAGCTGAGGGAGACTGTCATGGACATCGAAGAAGAAGAAGCGGAGAATAGAAAGTTATATGGCATGAATAGAAGGATTGTCGGAGGGCCATCAGGTGCTAAGCCTGTTTCTGCTGAGGTTGCTGCCATTAAGAACAGACGTTTTTCCAACATGGGTAGACTCTTATCCAAAGTGCTTGAGAAGTTGACACCCTTGGAGCCTAAACTACTCCCAAATCCTCCCCCACCACACCTCAAAATGAACCGTTACTGTCACTTCCACCAACAAAACGGCCATGACACCGACAACTGTGCCCGCCTCAGACACGAAATCCAGGACCTAATAGACTCCCACAAAATACCTGACCCTGAGAAAGAACAGCCCAACACATACCGTAACCCCCTGCCTAACTACCACTCTGTCCCACCGCCTACCTACATGATCAACTCTGGCCTACCCGAAGACCTTGTCCTCCAAACCTTTGATCATCAAACCTTTTGTCTGGGGATTTGGGATAGCAACAGTGAAGATGAAATGGAGAAAATGAAGAATTTTTGGGAGGAGTTTTCGAGCAGTGATGAAGAGGAGGTGAAGGGGATGACCAGTAGTGGGTGTTTTTATAGTGATATTGCAGAAAAGGGCAAGGAAGTGTTAACGGAAGGCAGAGAAGTGTCTGAAAATATGGAGAATGCTGAGGGGGATGCAGTGTTGCGTCAGTTGAGGAAGACCCGAGCACAAGTGAGCATCTGGGAGTTGTTGTGTGCATCTCAGGAGCACAGGCGGGCCATGGTTGAGGCCTTGAGCAAGATAGTAGTGCCGGAGGATGACAACCCCACGATGTTTGTTGGATTAGTGCGAAAGGAAGCTTTGCAGATGATAACCTTTTCTGAGGAGGAACTCCCGGCTAAGGGCAGGAACCATAATAGACCTTTATTCATCAGAGCTGAAGTGAGGGGCAAGAATACATCTTGTGTAATGGTAGATGATGGCTCATCTATCAATGTTTGCCCATTGAAGGTTTTGGAAAGGTTGGGTATAAAGACGACGGATCTGAGTCCCTCCAATATGACTATCAAAGCTTATGATGATAGCAATCAGGGAGTTGAGGGTACCTTTGCCGCAGTAGTCAAGGTTGGCCCGATTGAGGATGAGGTTGAGTTCACAGTGCTGGATATCCCAGCCACTTTTGCTTTGTTATTGGGAAGGCCGTGGTTCCACAAGCTTGGGGGCGTACCCTCCACTCTGCATCAGGTTATTAAGTTTCCGTACGGGGGAGAGGTTGTCACCATCCGAGCTGAGGTAGACAATGTTTTGGCCGCTTTGGAAATACAATCTTTCACAAGGTTCCAAGTGTCGGCAACCTTTGAGGAGGGGTGGATCCTAAGGTGGCTAGGATCATGGAAAAGATAAAGTTTGAGCCGGGTAAAGGTTCAGTATTGCCAAACTTTAAAGGGCAGACTACACGGAGAGGGTTGGGATACAAGTCTGATGAGGATAAGCCGAAGGCTAAGAAGAAAAGGTCAAAGCTGATGGAATGCTTTGTGAAGGCAACGAGATATCAGGGAGAACCTGAACCGGTAGAAGTCAATGAGATCGTGGTGCCTGGATTCGAGATCTTTCAGGATGTGATGAGTGAGAAGTCACTGGCATCAGAAATTGCAAAGAAGGAAGAAGAGAAATGAGAAGAAGAGCTGATGAAGTTGAGAGCCTGACCCTCGAGGGGAAAAAGGAAACCGAGGAAGACCCAGCTGTGGGAGATGAAGCATCTATGGAGGATGAAGATGTTTATCTCTCTGATTTATTTGAATGTATTCCCGCATCTACTAGCAATAAAGACATTCATATTGCTTACTTGTCTGAGTCTCTCCCTCTCAACTTGCATGACTTGAGTATATTTGACATCAACTCGACCAAAACAAATGCATTTAACCTTGGTACACCTGAGAGCCCCAAGGAAATTCTAATTGCAAGTGAGGTTACCTCTGAGGAGCGGGAGAAATTAGAAGAAATATTAGTCAAATATGCCAAAGTATTTGCTTGGTCCTATGAGGACATGCCTGGAGTAGACAGACGCATCGCCCATCATACAATACCAACTTATCCAAATATGAAGCCGGTAAAGCAGAAGCTTCGAATAATGAGACCCGAGTGGGCCGAGAAAGTCATAGAAGAAGTTAAGAAGCAGATAGATGTGGGATTTCTAGAAGTGGTGAAGTACTCTGAGTGGTTGGCAAACATTATGCCAGTGCCGAAGAAAGATGGCAAGGTCAGAATGTGCGTGGATTACAGAGACCTCAACAAAGCTTGCCCGAAGGATGACTTCCCTTTACCCCATATAGATGTGTTTGTTGATAGTACAGCTTTATCTGCTATGTACTCGTTCGCAGATGGATTCTCGAGATATAACCAGGTGCTTATGGCTGAAGAAGACAAGCATAAGACTGCATTTGTCACAGAGTGGGGTACGTATTGCTACAAAATAATGCCGTTTGGGCTCAAGAATGCAGGAGCCACTTACCAGCGGATGGCCACCACTTTATTCCATGACTTGATGCATAAAGAGATTGAAGTATATGTGGATGACATGATGGTGAAGTCATAGACTAGAAGTGGACACATAGAAGCATTGGAGAAGTTCATTCAGCGAGTTGAAAAATACAACTTGCGGCTTAATCCCAAGAAATGTGTGTTTGGGGTAACATCTGGAAAATTGCTGGGACATACAGTAGGAATGAGAGGGATAGAAGTAGACTCTGATAAAATCAAAGCAATCAACGAAATGCCCGCACCAAAGACTGAGAAAGAAGTTAGAGCATTCCTCAGGAAAATTTAGTATATCAGTCGGTACATCGCCAAGTTGACATCACTGTGTGAGCCTATCTTCAAACTGCTGAGAAAAGACCAACCAGTGAAATGGAATGAGCAATGTCAAGCAGCCTTCAACAAGATCAGAGAATACTTGGTAAAGCCTCATGTATTGAAACCTCTAAGACCGGGCAAACCCTTAGTACTGTATTTGGCCATAGAATGAGAAGATTTGGGAGCAATGATGGTACAGGAAGATGAGACAGGAGTAGAGCATGCGGTCTACTATCTCAGTAAGAAGATGCTTCCATACGAAGCCCGCTATCAAGAAGTAGAGAAGATCTGTTTGGCAGTGGTATGGGCGTCCAGAAAATTGCGTCATTACTTCCAATCTTACAAGATCCAGGTGGTAGCAAATGAGAATCCCTTGAAGTATCTACATTCAGTACCTTCGCTAGTGGGGAAGTTGGGCAGATGGTTAGTGTTGCTGACAGAGTTTGACATTGAGTACCTCACTTCCAAAGTAATCAAAGGGCGAGCCGTAGCATAATTCCTGGCATTGCAACCTATTGAAGGGGATCAGTGCAAGTTTGAATTCCCAGATGAAGAGATCCAAGCAATAACAGTTCAAGGATGGAAGATGTATTTTGACAGAGCAGTGAATTGCAAAGGAGCCGGAATTAGGATCGTGATAGTGACCCCCGAAGGAGAAACCTTGCCTATGGCCAACAGGTTGACGTTCAGAGTAACTAACAACATGGCCGAGTACGAATCATGTGCTTTTGGATTGACTACATTGATAGCCTTGAAGGTTGAGAGCGTGGAGGTCTACGGAGATTCGATGTTGGTAGTCTGACAGATGCATGGAGAATGGGAATTGAAGGAAGAACGATTGAAACCTTACCTTTTTCACCTCAGAAAGTTGGCACAGGCTATCCCCGATTGTAAGTTTCAGCACTTGCCGCGAGAAGAGAATCAGATGGCAGACGCATTAGCTACACTTGCAGCGACTTGGAAAGATCCAGAGAAGTTAGTGATGAGACCATTGGTACTGACAACAGCAAGCAGACCTGTTTATAAGATAGAAAGAGTTTTGGAAGTGGAGATCGACGATGGAAGACCTTGGTACCATGATATTCAGCGATACCTAGAACACAGAGAACTCCCAGAAGGAGCAAGCAGAAAAGACAGAATAGCCATTCAGAGGTTAGCTTCTCAGTATGTGATTTTGAAGAGAGAGCTATATAAGAGGCAGGCAAATGGCATTCAGCTGAAGTGTTTAAGAAAAGAAGAAGCTCAGAAGGCAATGGAAGAAATATATGCCGGGGTATGTGGACCGCACATGAATAGGTTGAATTTGTCTCGCAAGATTATAAGATAAGGTTTCTATTGGTTGACCATGGAGACAGACTGTACAAAGCTGGTAAAATATTGTCACGATTGTCAAGCACATAGTAATATGAACCATCTGCCTCACACAGAGTTACACGGGCTATTAGAGCCACGGCCTTTTTCAGCATGGGGAATTGACATGATCAGAGAGATTCGACCGAATGCATCGAATGGACATCATTTCATAGTGGTGGCAGTGGACTACTTCTCAAAATGGGTGGAAGCCGAGTCATTTCGTAACGTCACAGCAAAGCAAATGACGAAGTTCATAGCTCGGAACATCATATGTCGATATGGGATGCCGCATCATGTAGTGACAGATAACGGAGTTCAGTTTCAAGGGGAAACGAAGGCAATGCTACAGAGATATGAGATAGGACATCATAAGTCATCACCTTACGGACCGCAGGCAGATGGGGTAGTCGAGGCAGCCAATAAGACAGTAAATAAGATATTAGCCAAGATGACAGAAAACTGTAAAGATTGGGCTAACAAACTACCGTACGCCCTGTGGGGGTACAGAACATCAGTGAGAACATCAACATGAGCCACGCCTTATTCTTTGGTCTATGGAATGGAAGCAGTACTGCCAGTGGAAGTTAAGATACAATCCTTGCGGGTTCTAGCAGAAGCAGAGTTGCCTGAACAGGAATGGGCCTCACAGAGATTTGAACAGTTAGCACTGTTGGATGATAAGAGGATGAAGTCCTTGCATCACATGCAGTTATACCAGAAGAGGTTAGCTCGGGCATTCAACAAGAAGGTGCGTCCTACCAAGATCAGAAAGGGTGATCTGGTACTTAAGCAGTCAAAGCCGTCGACGACAGACCCGATGGGAAAGTTCAGACCCAACTGGGAATGACCCTACATAGTCCAGAAAGTAATGGGAAATGGGGCAGTGAGACTGTCCAACTTGGAAGGGAACGAGTTCACCGAGCCGATCAACGTAGACAGATTGAAGCAGTATTTTGCCTGAGGAAAAGAAGACCGAGCAGTCACCGGCAGAAGACCTAACCCAACGGAATAGGAAATTCATTCATGCATGCATGCATACACGTAACATATTTTGCATTCTTTTTTGTGTTTGTTTTGTTTTGTATTCACAGGTTTCAAAGAAGAAAAAGAGAAAGCGGCAAAGGCAAGCCAATCAGAAGCAGTAACAGCACAGTATCAGTTTCAGAAATGAATCCCAGGGTTGAGACCCATATCAACATGAGTTTCGGGAATGGATCACAGGGGGCGAAGCCCATATTATCAGTGGATTGAAAGGAAGAATTCCATGGAGTGGTGAAAAAAAAAGTCATTGATGGTTAGGAATATGTCCGGTGATGACATTGTTTGTTGTAGGGAGAAACCTTAGAAATATTAAGTGCGAGATGTGCTCTCATCTGGTATTCTGAGTGGATTGATCTCGACTAGACTCACGAGCACTCAATTACGGGATTTTAGCAGTATAAGCCTAAGTGGTTGGCAAGATGACTAGTTGAAAAGATGACGGATCATTGAATGACCGTTTGCCTAGATGTCCATCCTGGTTTACTTATACTACGATATATGATATGGTTGGAAACAAAGAAAAAGTCTCTGAAAAGAAAAGGAAAAAATAGACCACCTATAACCAATAAGCGTGAAGCTACCCATGGGCGAGTATTAGGACCACCATGAGGAGATATGATACCTTAAAGGGTAGGTGTGTCGAAAGAAAGAAAAGAAAAAGAAAAAAAAGTTCAAAATGAAAAGAATGAAAAGAAAGAGACAAGAGAAAAAAAGAAAACCATACCACATTGAACAAAGAAAAGCAACTGCAGGACATAATTGAGACATCTAGGTTGGTTTGACCCATCGATCCCATTTTTTGACGAAATCATTGAGTTGGCTTACCTGGGGATGAATCTGTAAAGGAACCTTTGCACACACACACTTTGAGTCTGGCTTAGATCATTTATTCAAAGACTTGCATTTGAGTTGCGTTAAATGTTTTGAAAGTTCTCTGGTTTCAATACTGGACATTCTTTGAGGGCAATAATATGTGTAGCTATTGGGACTATTTCGTAGCATGTGATATAATATGATGATATATAATGCCATATCATGTGGTCCACCTTGACCTAATGCAAGCAGCAGAGAGCAGAAAGCTAAACCAAGACTGGGGGTGACCAGTCTACCACCTCGCGAATCAGGGACATAATGAGATATTGAGTCATAGGACCAAAGAAAACCGAGCAATCACCAGAGTAGAATTGGCAGGAGGAAACTATAAGCAGGCCTAAGGGGTGACCAAAGACTTTTATATGCAAAGGGCACCAAATAGAACAAGGAAGGCCTAACTCATCGGAATATGAAATACATCCATGCATACATGCATACATATCATATACATGCAATTTTTGTTTTGTGTTCGCAGGTTTTTAAAGAAAAAAAAGGAAAAAATTAGAAAATACAGCAAGTCAGTAACGGTTCAAAAATGAGCCATCTCTCATCAAGTAACGGTTCAAAAATGAGCCATCTCTCATCAAGTAACGGTTCAAAAATGAGCCATCTATCACCAGTAACGGTTCGGAAATGGACCACCTCATCAGTAACGGTTCGGAAATGGACCACCACCTCACAAGTAACGGTTCGGAAATGGACCACATCACCAGTAACGATTCAGAAATGGACCACCTTATCAGTAACGGTTCGGAAATGGACCACCTCACAAGTAACAGTTTGGAAATGGACCACCTCATCAGTAACGGTTCGGAAATGGACCACCACCTCACAAGTAACGGTTCGGAAATGGACCACATCACCAGTAACGGTTTGGAAATGGACCACCTCATCAGTAACGGTTCGGAAATTAACCACCTCACCAGTAACGGTTCGGAAATGGACCACCTCATCAGTAACGATTCAGAAATGGACTACCACCTCATCAGTAACGGTTCGAAAATGGATCATTATCACTTGAGATGCCGAAAATGGCACTTCGAAAATGGAGCATGGTTCAGAAATGGACCACTATCACATCAGACGCCGGAAATGGCACTCCGGAAATGGAGCACTGTTCGGAAATGGACCACTATCACATCAGCAATGCCTCAGAAATGAGGTTTAGCATGTCAAAAATGGCACTCCGGAAATGGAGCACGGTTCGGAAATGGACCACTATCACATCAGCGACGCCTCGGAAATGAGGTTTAGCATGCCGAAAATGGCACTCCGGAAATGGAGCATGGTTCGAAAATGGACCACTACTATATCAGATGCCAAAAATGGCACTCCGGAAATGGAGCACGGTTCGGAAATGGACCACTACTACATCAGATGCCGAAAATGGCACTCCGGAAATGGAGCATGGTTCAGAAATGGACCACTATCACGTCAGCGACGCCTCGGAAATGAGGTTTAGCATGCCGAAAATGGCACTCCGGAAAAGGAGCATGGTTTGGAAATGGACCACTATCACGTCAGCGACGCCTCAGAAATGAGGTCTAGCATGCCAAAAATGGCACTCTGGAAATGGAGCATGGTTCGGAAATGGACCACTATCAAATCTGCGACGCCTCGGAAATGAGGTTTAGCATGCCGAAAATGGCATTCCGGAAATGGAGCACGGTTCGGGAATGGACCACCTCACAGTAATGGTTCGGAAATGAATCACATCAACACCATATCAGCTCAGTTCGGTAGTGATTCCTAGAGATCACGACATCTTGCAGGGATGAACCTTGGGGGGGTCGAAGCACCTCGCCACCACATCAACTCAGTTTGAAGCAACAGACAAGTCAGGTGGCAGCTGACGAGCCAGGTAAGTAAAAATGCATTGCATAACTTTGATATGATTGTCATTGTCACATACTGCACAAGTCCCATCAAAGTGTGGGTGACTGTAGGTATTGTATTTTTGCATATAAGTCCCGATGATGAGCCTCGTACGGAGGCACTACCTTTTTAAGTTACGAAAGTCGTGGGAAATAGACATCGGAAGGGTAAATTCAAAATGAGTACGTTGTCGGATTTGATTCGCATGTTCACTGCATGTGCATTTGTTCTGCGTTCGTAAATACGTTCGAACGGTAAACGAATTGCGGGCATTCACGCAGCGTCCGAGAACGCGTTCAAACGGTCGTTTGTGTTTCTGTTTTAAAATTGATGCCCATGCACAAGAAGCCCACATGCACAAACCCCACACTCTCTTCTCTGCACAAATCAACACCAAAAGACGAAATCATAAGGCCAAGCAATAAAGACCAAACACAAAGAAACAAACAAAGCCCACGCCCCACTCATCACAACTTCTTCATGCCTCTTATGCCAATGATCCCCATGTGAAGTTGCAACAAAAGCCAAGCAGTCCCATTAAAGTGAATCATAAACAAACAGAAAGCAACAAAAGCACATAAACAACACAATCAACAGCCTCTTAAACCATTATTCCCCTAACACCCATACAACACCCATGCAACACCCATACAACACCCATACACCACTCATACGGCACTCCCCCATAAAAAGAAACAAAACCTCACGTCCGACCCTCTCTCTCCCCACACGACAGCAACAACTAGAAACAAAAAACCCTAAAGCTCTCGGCCCTTCTTCTCACTCGGCTAACCACTCACGCATCTCTCATCATCTTCGCAAACCAGAAACCCTAAACTGCTCATGGATCTCACAACACCGAATTCACAAACCCTAAAAACCTGCACTCAACCTATCTCTCTCACCACTCACGACACTTCACCCAAACAAGGAACAAGAAACCTGCTCCCTCTTCTCGGCAGAACCATAGCATCTCTTCTTCTCTCTCTCACTTTGATACACTCTCGGCAGTAACGTAGCTCAGCCTCCTCTTTCTTCTCTCAAGAACTCATGGCCACACTCTCTACTACTTCATCTCACTGACATTCTCCCTAAACCAATCGGCACAACAGCCCCTCTCCACCATGACAAAACCCTAATGCTCCTTCTTTCTTCACGCCACCTCA
The DNA here is from genome assembly GCA_019454045.1 of Zanthoxylum bungeanum. Taxonomy (NCBI): domain Eukaryota; kingdom Viridiplantae; phylum Streptophyta; class Magnoliopsida; order Sapindales; family Rutaceae; genus Zanthoxylum; species Zanthoxylum bungeanum. Next base: position 17,360 of record SKCR01000965.1, read on the forward strand.
CTCCTTCTTCACCAATTCAACGCATCACACAGCCTTCACAACTCACGGTTCATCACATAACAAAAAGGCTATCACTCACAGCAGCCACCACAGCCCCTCCAAAAGCTCGACACACTGCCCCCCACACTGAACACAATAGCAACAACCCCCTGAACCCATCCATATGTGAAACACAGCCACACGTCTCCACACCACTCATGCAAAGCCGAGCACACCAAAGACTTCAATAACACAACGGCCACTCTCTCATTCACTCATTTAGCAGCCCAATCACTTCACACGGTCACCAGCCCTCCGTAAACAGATAGCAAACAAAGCCTATAACCCTTCATAAATAACGCCCACAACCATGCACTAACGCCCCCCTCAGCCAAACCCTAACACTCTCATGGAACCCTAACTTCATCCCTGCACGCTCTCTCATTCCTTTGACACCTTGCTAGACTCACACGGCCGAGACATAAACACGTAGCTCTCAACATGAAAGACACTCACAGTCGTTAACACTCTCATGTACTTGGCCACGAACTGAACTATTCACATGCCACCTTCTCTCCTGACTCACGCACATTGACACCTTGCAAGCCACCCACGGCCCCACTACCCTTCCTTGATGCAGCAAGAGATAAAGGCCATGTGAGCACACCCCACTCAGCCCTCAACACACACCGACACACCACACACAAACAGAATCGAGCCACAAACCTCACCAGCCGAGAGCATAGTAGCCCTTCATCAAATACAAAAAAAATGTGAAACAGTAACCTAAAACCGAGTCTAAAACAGTACAAAATCACCCCTGAAAACAGTCCAGAAAATAACCCAAAACAGTGAAAAAAAACAGAGAAAATAGCGAGCGGAAATAGCAAACCAGTGAAAACAATAGAAACAGAGAAAATGGCAATGAAAACAGTGGAAACAGCAAACCAATGAAAACAACGGAAACACCAACCCTTCTGGCGACGTCCTAACGCACTCCCGAGAAGCGACTTAAAAGGTAAGACTTGAGGGCACCCTTTGTTGTATTTTATTTTGTCGTCCTGGAAAACGACATGCTTGGTTAGACGTGGAATACGTCCAACCGAGTATGCGAAGTCCTACATTGAAAACGGCCAAATTCTTTGGTCACATATTTATTACTTCCGCATTTATCTATTTAATATGTCCATGAGATTGTATGCTTGCCATTATTTCGACTTATCTTTATGCATGTAAACTTAGATATAGGTCGTATAGGAATTTAGATGTAGATTACTTTTTGCGAATGTATGTTGCGTAGACTTGGTTAAATTATTGCACAAATCCGTTCATTACAAGTGGCATAAGTGAGGGACCATTCTGAAGCCAACGGTTTGAGGTATTCCCTTGCGAGGGGTGAGTGCGACCTTAAATCATTTCCCAGTTCACACTGGGTGGCGACTCCTTTATTCTCCGTCCGGTTAGTCCCCCGAGGGCTACTCCATACTCCCTACCAGGCCGCGAGCCTGAAACAGCGTCGCCGATTTCTGTGTTCTACAGCAGGGCAGAGAGCAACGGCTCCATGCCCTGCCTATATATATATATATATTAATTTTATATATTATTATTCATGAATTATAATTTACACATTTACCCTTAATAACTGCTAGTTTTTTATGGGTAATTTAGGCATCACAAATAAAATGAAAAAAAAATGTATAAATATGGGTCTTATTTCATTTATTCAACACACCGATTCTTTCATTCACAATTCTCTCCAATTGTTTTAATTTTACGAAAAATGGCAAGCTCGTCTGAGAACATCATGTCCAATATCTCAACCCAAGCGAGTGACCCTAGTGTCAGTACTAATACCACACGAATAAGAGAAGTGAAGCCTCGATCTTCTAATATTTTCAAAATACATTTTCATTTAGTCGAAACTGAAAATGAAGCAAGATCAATATATAAGTACTGTGATGTTTCTTACAAATTTACTGGTGGCAATAACAATATGAACAAGCACTTGGAGAGACACCATCCTCCTGGAATCTGAGTTGATACAACACTAAGTCAAATATCCAGGTTCGCTTCATCTAGTAGAGGTACAAGTTCTACAAATTTTTTTAAATATTCTGATGTAAAAAATAGAGAAGATTTTGCTAAATTTACTTGCATGACACATCTTTACTGTCGTAATGCTTTAAATCCTGCTGCTTGTAAAATGCCTAGAAATAGTACAAAACGCCAAAATTTTAAATTATATAAAGATGGTAAAATAATATTAAATGAATTATTTAAAGATGTTAAATGCTATATTTCTATTTGTTCTAATATTTGATGTGACCATTGACAAACACATGCATATATGGGTGTGACATGTCATTGGATTGACATCTTTCTTTAAATTACTTGCATGATTTCTTTAAATTACTTGCATGACACATCTTTCTTTAAGTTTTAATGAAAAATTTACTTTTACTAATTACGTCGTAATGCTTTAAATCTTGCTGCTTGTAGAATGCTTAGAAATAGTACAAAACGCCAAATTTTTAAATTATATAAATATGGTAAAATAATTTTAAATGAATTATTTAAAGATATTAAATGTATATTTCTATTTGTTCTTATATTTGATGTGATCATTGGCAAAAACATGCATACATGGGTGTGACATGTCATTGGATTGATGCATCATAGAATATGCAAAAACAACTTATTGCATTTAGAGTTTTTGATGAGCAACATACTGCGCATAATATTTATATAATTATTAATGTAATTTTTTATGAATATGGTTTGTTAGGTAAAATTTTAACAATTGGTTTTGATAATGCATCTGCAAATACTGCACCAATTAGAGAATTAATATAAATATGTCAACCAAATTTGGGGGTGATTTTTTCATAATCGTTGCACATGTCATGTCCTTAATTTATGTGTTCAAGATAGTTTGAAGTATTTACAATGTCACATTGATCCTATTAAGAAGACCTTAATTATGTATTTGGTCTCATTATCATGTTAGGAGAGAATGTGGTAAGTTTTATAAATTAAATGGAGTTAAACCAATTAAATTTTCAGGAGATGTTTCAACTCGTTGGAATTCAACTTATTTTCTTTGAAATCAATCTTTTGTTTACAAATAAATATTATGTAGTTTTTTTTTTTTGAAAGTTTTGGTCCACAAATAACACTTTATCCTATTCAATGAGATATTTGCGAAATAATTTTAGAAATTTTAAAAGTTTTCAATTATGCAACAAATATTTTCAGTGGTGTTTATTATCCAACATCAAATTTATTTCTTGTTGAATGTTTAAATATTGTTTGTACTCTATATAAGCATGCTAGTGTTGAAAAATGTTAATGATCTTGTTTTATTTAAATATATTATTGTAATGAAGAGAAAATGGTTGAATTATTATAGAGACATTTCATTATTTTATCTTATTGCTCATAATTTTTTTATCTTAGATTTAAATTAAAAGGTTTGAATAGTGACATACAAACTTATTATGAATTTTTAGGAATAGACAATGAAATTAATGCTACCAAAAAAATAGATTGAGTAAAAAAAGACATATTAGATTTATTTAATGATTATTTTAGTCGATACAACTTGCAATCAGTAGGATAATCTAGTAGCGAACTGTAGCTTTATGTCTTAACATAGGTGATTGTTGGTTATTACAACGAAATAGAAAAATAAGGCAAATATGACTCCCATCCCTGAATTAAATAATTATTTAATAGTAAATTTCAAGTTTTCTACTGAAGGTTTTGTAAGTAAAAATTCTCAAGTCCTGGATTGGTGGAACCGACATCAAAATATCTATAATATTTTATCAAATATTGCTAAAGAGGTGCTGGCATCACCTGTTTCTACCATTGCGGTTAAACAAACCTTCAGTTTATTAGGAAATATCTTAGAAGCGAGATGGTCTTCATTACATCTGAACACCTTAGAAGTAACAACATGTGTCAATGATTGGATTCGAACTGATCTAAGGCAACAATAAGATGCCCCCGATGATTTGAAGACTTGTTTGACACTGCATCTGCAAGCGGAACAGGAGCTGAATAATCAACAGAATGAACATATAATGATGATAATTAAATTATTGTAAAGAGGTTAACTATGTAAGTAAAATATATAATGGAACTACGTGAGCTTTGATTCTTCTCACCTCAATAGGATACATATGCAGCTTAAGTTTTTATAAATTTAAGTTCAAGCTCTTTATAAATATAAGAAAAATTCCAATTAATAAAATTTTTATTGTATTAAATTGTAATGTCTCTCATTTCTAATTTTTTTTAAATATTTTTTTTTTATATTTAGAACCGAATCGAAAGGTTCGATTTGGTTCCGATTCTAGTTCTTGGTTCCATATACCTGTGGAACCGAGAACCGACCGGTTCAGTTTTGGTTGGAACCAGAAATGAACTGATGGCTGAGTCTACTATAAATTAATTCGATAACTCCTTGCAGCACATCGTAAAAGTCAATAGAACTGTCACCATGTTCTCCTGGAACTGTAATACCACAGTTTTACGTTGAGCGTAAAATATCTATTTGCTTTACGATAAAGCACACACCATTAACCATACAACCAGAATACTCATATGCTTGTCTGGCAAGACCATAAGATAGTGACATTACTACACTAGAGGGTTCGACTTTGCCATTTTCTATTTGATTGTTAATCTGAAATGCATGTGAAATCATTGATTAGGGAAAAGAATATATACAATACACTGAAAAAGTTTGGGTATTGGAAAAAATACTCACAGTTGCCTCAAACCACTTAGGGAATGTCTTTCGTTGTCTCTCACTGGTATTATGGTTGTCGATGTTGCTGCTGAGAACGATCTCATAATGTCTACATTAAAAAATGATAAAATTATTCAAAACTCATTGTGATATCGTGTGATTCATATTCTCCCTCGTTGTAGTTTCTAGTCCGAAGATTAAAGGTTGTTATAATATTCTTCAGGTACATCGAACAAAATGTTAGGGCTTCGTTTACAAAATATGCCTTAGTAATTGACTCTTCTTGTCTCACATTATTTCGTACATATTACTTGTACCGCCCCAATGCCCTGAAATATTTAGCCATAAAACTAATATGTTTTATATATGTGTGTGTGTTGTGTGACATGAATTAATATTTATACATAAAATCTTACCTTTCTTTGGGGTACATCCATATGAAGTGAACATGACCTCATTTCCGTGCTTCTGCAGGTAAATGCACTGTCGGATGAACCATTACATCAAAAAATATATATGGATATATCAGTTCCAACTGACAAAGAATGATGACGATTGCTTGCTCAAGTTCATCAATCATCGACGCGGTTAAATTCCTTTGACATAATTGTTTGAAGAAACCACACAAGTCCATAACTACGTCGAATACTTATGGTGGAAGGAACATACGAATGGCCACAGGAAAAAGAATTTCCAGAAGCACGTGACAATCATGACTCTTCAACCTAGTTGTTGTGTCATCTCTAACACATCTTCCTATATTTGATGCATACTCATTAGAAAATTTTACTGTTTTCAACCACTCACAGAATGACTTCCTTTCAGCGAAAGCTAGGTTGACTTTGCCTCTAAGAGTGGATCGTAAGTGTAATTCTTTGTGAATTTTCATATCATGCAGGTCCAGACATGCATTTTCAATGTCTTTTGTCTTTCCCATAATGTTCAACAAGGTACCAACCAAATTTTTGCACATGTTTTTCTCAATGTGCATCATATCCCAATTATGTCACAGACTCAGACTTCCATAGTACCCTAGCTCGAACAAAATGCTCATTCTCGTCCAATTTAACTCTTCAGGTCACCGTCTGCGATGAGCATCTCTATTATTAAGATGTTTCCCAGATGTGTATTTGCGAGTCTGAGATGTTGGCATAGTTTATCAAATCCAGATAAATCGTTTGGCATGCTTCTAGTTTTTAGACGACCGTTAAATAATTTACTTCTCTTCTAGGAATGACTCAGGTCTAAAAATATATTTTGGCCTATATATCCAATCTTTTTCCACAAATATTGTGAAGATGTATCACCAGCACACACTGGACATGACATATAACACTTACTAGTCCACCCAGATAAAGAACTTTATGCTGGAAAGTCGTTAATAGTCCACAGTAACGTCGCATACATATGATAATACTGCTCAGTAACTGTATCATAGGTAGTTACACTGATATTCCATAATGTATGTAACTCTTCAATCAACACTCCTTAAATATACATCAATATCTTTACCGGAGGAACGTGGACCTGGTATGAGTAAGGACATGAACATGAAAGAGTCTTTCATACAGTTACACGGTAATAAGTTATAAGGTACAATTACCACATGCCACGTGTTGTAAGGTTATATATGTTTCTAAAATGATTAAAACCATCTGATGCGAGGCCTAACCTGATATTATGAGACTTATTGGGGAAACACATGTACATATCATCAAAGCCTTTCCGCTCAATTACATCAGCAGGGTGTCTGAGAATGCCTTTATCCCCAACTCTCTTATCATGATGCCATCTCATGTCAGATGCGATGTGATGTGACATAAATAATTTTTGTAGTCTGGTTGTCAATGGAAAATAACACAACACCTTATGAAACACCTTATTTCCAGTACCACGGATCTTATACCTATTTTCTCCACAGATTGGACAATTCTCAAGGAATTCATACTCTACTTGAAATAATACACAATCATAGTTACAAGTGTGTATCGATTCATACCCCAATCTCAAATCATGCAACATTATTTTGCCTCGTAATATGATTTTGTCAATTCTGTGCCGGCTGGTAACATCTGTCCAACCAACTCTAACATCATATCAATATTTTTATCGCGTCATTCCATTACTTACTTTAATGTCAGCACTATCAAACAGTATCTTTTTAGCTTCTTCAAGTAACTCACTAAATACTTTTTGTCTGTCATTCTCGTCCGGATGTAATGTTTATCTACCAAAGTTGTCCAATGTCGGACCCTGCAAGTCATGCAAAGTAGCAATTATATCATAATCATCATTTTCTTGATGATGCTCATGATAACTGGTATAGCTTCTGGATGGATATACTGGGAGTCAGAGTTGTATTTTTCTCCATGGTAAACTCATGTTCGATAGGTCGTTGAAATTCCCAGCATGTATAAGTGATCTATAACTTCGCTTAAATGCTTCTTTATCCTATTCAAACAGTTATTACATTGACAACGCACATGAGCTTCCGGATCAGCAACTCATTTTGTTGCTTTTATAAATTCTTACACCTCTTTACGGTATTCGATACTTAATCTATTGGGCACACTTATCCAATTTCTATCCATATCAACAAAACATCTACAAAATATATAACAAAATGATAAATTAATTAAATTCATAAACTTTAAATATTACTATAATAATAGTGATACATTAGGGAAAATACATACCTTAATTACCTTAACGTTGGATTGAGATGAAAATAGTGAAAATTGGTATTTTTGGACGTGAGTTTTTGAATTGAATTGGAAGAAGAATGAAGAAGAAGAAAGAGATAGGTCGTTGGTAGGTTTGACTTTTTAGCATCGGCAGAATATGTCGATGCTAAATGTTATACATATAACGTCGCTAGTTTTGATTGCGACGCTAATTATTGACAATTCTTCATATTTAGTGTCGTGTATCTATAGCGATGCGAAATGCATATCACATAAATAGCGACGCTAATTATTGACGATTCTTCATATTTAGCGTCATGTATTTATAGCGACACTAAATGCCGATCACATATAGTTTCGTTAGCTTGAAATAGCGACACTAAAATATGAACATTCAGCATGGCTACCAAACGCGACGCTAATTATTGACATTTTTCATATTTAGCGTCGGGTATATCTAGCGACGTGAAATGCCTATCTTTTTAGCATCACCTATTTATAGCGAAGCTAAATTACTAAATTTTTACGTCGAATTTCGCTAATTATTGAACTTTTAGCTTCGTTTTATTTTGTCGACGCTAAATGTACATAAAAAATTTACTGGCGACGTTAAAATTTTGGATGCTAAAGATCCAATTTCTTGTAGTTTATGATTCATTAAAAACCATTTTGTTGCAACATTTAAATTTTTCCTTCAAATTACAGCAACCAGTTTTACATGTTCATATGCTGAAAATTGAGATTGTTATAATTCATTAAAGACCATTTGGTGGCAATATTGAATTTCTTCCTCAAATTAAGAAGAGCTTCATATTTTTTTAGGATGCATAAGAGAGCATCAAAATTTTCAACTTTTATATAACCATTAGTTGGAAACATGCGCGATGCACAAATTTATTTTGATTTCATATATTTGATTTATGATTATTTTTAATTTAATTTTTAGATCATGCCACATCCTTCTAATTGTCGTTATTGTTGTTTTGGTAGTGCGGCGATTAAGGCAATAATTCATAGATAACAGTAGTTAGTTAATATTCAGTGTATATAAAATCAGACCATTACATAATTTTTAAAACAACAGGATTAATGTACTCTATAAGAGTTTGATGCCGTTGGTATAATGCATGTATGTTGTCATTACAAAACCAACGCAAATAAGAAGTTTATGTCCAAAAGTTCAAACATCTCCAAAAAAAAAAACTCATTTAGATCACTTAAGTGACGAGGTCTTCTCCAGCAACCACGCTTGTATTATTCAAGCTGTAAACTTGAGGTTTCAATGTTGGAATTGAAGGCATTGGGTATTGTAGCATTTTGAGGCTCAACATCTCAGATTTTGCCATCTAAAACCTTTCAACCAACGTAAGAAAATCTTATTCCATTACTTGTAGAACTTATTCTTTGAATGAAAGTTAAACGAACCCTTAAACCACCCCATTAACTATTTTGATTAATCTTGATACTCTAATTTTAAATGAACTTACACTACTCACTGTTTGAAAATGATAAAAAGGGACAAAGTCTTTCATTTGATACACACAGAGGACTATAATAATATAACAATATTTTATTTTGAACCTAATTCACACACCACTAAATACTCTTGCTAATGGGAAATAATTTACTTACATATGGGATGACCAGCTTCCGATATGATATATATTAAATTCGCTTCTCAAAGAAAAAAATAAAGTATCAGAATACCAAAAAAATAAAAATTATGCATATCATATATATATAGCAGCGTTAGCTAGCTTAGTGAAAACTTCTCATACTTGATAGCTCGTTGCGCTAGCACAATTTATAATTTATAATAATCAACAAATTTATATTGTAGCATAATAAAAATCTAAAAATGATTGAACATCTCCCCAAGAATTGCAAAAACTAAAATATTTTTTGTTACGTAATTGAAGAGTCCCTTGTCATTATTCCTAATTAAACACCCTTATTCAACTCCCTAAGAGTAGGGGTGGGTGCGGTTCGATTTGGTTCGGTGTTTACTAAAAACCGAACCAAACCATATTTTACGGTCCGTTTTTTTTACCTCCCAAACCAAACCATTAAATAATAGTTTGGTTCAGATTGAAAATTTTTTAAACCAGCGGTTTACGGATTGGTTCGGTTCGGTTTACAGATTATTCTACTTAAAAAAAAATTCATCCACTTAAGTGAAGACAAAAAAAAAAAAAAACTAGTCTAGCGAAAAAATAGTATGAAGTGCTACAGTGTAAGTTGTGACTCTAGAGAACACATGCACTCAATAGAGGATTGAAAAATGAGGCACAATTAATTCTTGTATTTTTTTAAAAATTATCTCGAATAATGATGCTACCATCATTCTAATTAAGAGACAAATCCAACAGCTTACTTTCAAGAATAAACCATAAAACAAAAAATTAAGAATAAAATTATTAACAAATAAATTTAAGTATAAAAGTATTAACAAAAAAATATATTAACAAAAAAATTAAGAATAAAAGTATTAACATACTAATAAAAAGAAAACATAAAGTAAAATTAAAAGAAAAATGCAAATCTTTTTTTATAAAAATATATAATTTTTTAATTATAACGGTTCGGTTCGGTTTAACAGGTGTTGTTCAGTTTAGCATCTGAACCGAACCGTAAACCGTTTGGGGTGAGCCAATCCGAACCGCAAACCGAACCGTTAGAAAAAAAAAACCGTAAATTCGGTCCTTTTTGGTTCGGTTTGCGGTTTGGTTCTGTTCGGTCGGTTTTTTTGCCCACCCCTACCTAAGAGTTGCAACAACTAAAACTTTTTCTATTATGTAATTGAATAGCCTCTTGCCATTATTCTCAATTAAACACTCATACTCAATAGCCATAATGGTAACCATTGAAATATGGACAGAACTTGATTTGTGTGAGGATGAACTATTTCTCAATTTTTATATATAAAAATAATAATAATTATTGAATTTCTTCCTCAAATTAAGGAAAGCTTAACATTTATTTTAGAATGCATGAGAGAATAATTTTTTCAAATTGATTATATTGATTGATTGATTAAAAATCTCACAAGAAATCACACTCCCGTTAAGTATTACTGAATGCTCCCAGGCATTTCATTGCAAAAAGATAATTCAAAGAGCGGTTTAACAGGCAAAATAAAAATAAAAAAAAAAAAAAAAATCCAGATTCGGTGAGATTCAAATGATCGACACTGTTTAAGTATAATTACTAAGTAAAAGTTGTCCAATCAGATATCCATCCTCAAACTCATCTAAGCGAAGCAAGCGGTAAAAGGTTTGGACTTCAGTCATAATAATAATTAGCCACTTCCAGGCTGCACCTGAAAACATTAAATAAAATAAAATAATAGAACATGTTTCTTCTTTTACTGAACTTGTGGCTACATGTTTGATGACTTGGCGACATCGCTATTACATAATCCTTATATTATCTTCTCATCCTTTCCATTGCTTAATTTCTTGGAGATACTAAATTCTTCCTTTGGGTACTTCTTTAATCCTTTTTATTATCTTTTCTTAGGAACTTATTCTATTGCAAAAATTCCTTTATAATCCTAGTCTTTCGACTCCTTATTCTTTGGTCCATACATTACATTTTTCCTAAAATCCTTCTTTTCTTTATACCACGAGGTTCTTTTATAAGTTACTCACTATATCCCTACGAATCCTTCTCAACATAGTGTTAAACCTTCTCTTTTTCAAGTTCCTAGTCCATGATTCTTTAGATTC
>SKCR01000966.1:0-28751 GCA_019454045.1 Zanthoxylum bungeanum
ACTCGATCTGCATTCTTTAACAGTTTCACCCGAGTTTAGCAAAGAAGCATCTCTCTATTTGCTTATAATAGTAAGAACTGAAAATCAAAACCCAAAACAATCAAGAGAGAGAGAGCATTTTAACATTATCATAATTCACAGAAGCATTCAAATAAATTCATCTTTGCAAGTTTAGAAAGCCCTTGGAATCATTAAATTTGTTTTAAACCATAACCCTAGAAATTTATATAGAACAAAATGGGGCTCTAACAAACTGATAATGCAACAGCACCACCAAATATATAAAAGTACTGCTCCAAAGAAAACATGTCAAGTAATTAGGTTCACACACACACACACACATGTTTTTGGCTTAGTGATACCATTACCATCAAGAGACCATAGTTGAAAACTTTCAAAGGAAATCAACTTCACAAGTCTTAGAGCCTCTTTCTAACTTTAATAATTCCTGACAAAGTTGTTTCTTTTGAATCTGGGCCTAATGATCATCGTATTCAAAACTTCACTATTCTTCAACAAGTACTTCACCAATCCTAGTTCAGCTTCATAACCTTCAAATTTCCTCACTTCAATATTTTTGACATGTACAAGCAAACAATGAGGCACACACAATGGTTCAATCCATTCAGGTTCTTCCTCGTCCTTTCTTAGGTAACCAAAGTGATCATATTCCTCCTACTCGCAAAGGGAAAAAATATATCAGAAACAATAAACTGTGCATCATTGGTTTTAAAAATTCGTCATATGCTCACCTCCTGCAAGATAAAAGCTTCTAAGTTAGGCCAAGTACTGAGGATGATAGGAAGAACTCGCCATCCAGATCCTCCAACCTCCACTTCCAAACAAGTCAAATTGGGAAATGTCGGAAAGGAATTCTCATAAGCGGAGTCAATGGCCTTTCATGGAAAGAAAATAATTTAAAAAACAATAAATTACAGTTAACAGAACTCTTGCAACTGAATTTCCTTTGAGAGATAAAATTTTCCCCAAAAGTTTGTTTTAAAACAATATCACTGCTGCTAGATGACATACAACAAATGTTCGTACTCAATGCACAAGGCTCCTACTATAAGCACGATTCTAAAAAATGGCCTAGGCGGCCTGTTAGTTCCATTTTTATTGGCAATGTTAGTAAAAAAACAAGTTCAATTGAGTTGTAATAAGTCTTGAAGAACTTGGAGCAATTGGACTGGTATTTGGTAAAGCTGGAGCATTTTCGTTAGTGTTGCATTCGTTGAAGCGTTCGAATGTGTGGCGTTAATGGCAAGTTCGTTGTTGGGTTCGAACGAAACTTTCCAAAGAATAAACGTTCGAGGTTCGTTCGAGGAAACGTTCAAACAGAACATTCCAGAGAGCAAACGTTCGAGTCACGTTCGAGGAAGCGTTCGAACGAGGCTTTCCAGTTGGCATGCGTTTGTGGTGCGTTCGAGTAACCGTTCGAACGCGATTGCGATCTGAACGCGTTTTTCAACCTTTCCACTTTGAAAACCCCTAAATCTTCACCCTACCTATAAATAGAACATGTAGCCACCTTCCCCAAGTGTTGAAACACAAATCCCTTGAAAACTCTCTCAAAGCTTTCAACCTTATTTGATTTCACCTTGAAGACTTCTTTCATTTTTTGTCTTCTATATGTTTGGTGAAATCCATCTTTGATAAACATTCAACACAATCTAACCCAAAATTCATAATCCTTCAGAGTTCTTTAGGAGGAAGATTGATAGTCGGAGTTTCGGCGTTCAGAGTTGCAGAGACAATCCGCTCAGAGACTTCAGAGGTTCTGGAGAAAACGGTGGGGTACGGGCTTGATGAGTTCTTTGAGTTCTTGCAGTCTAGAGGTACTTGAGTCGGTGGAGTTGCCACCATAGGTCTTGACCATCGCTGTAATTTTTCCTCTATATAGTGAATTGAGCTGGTAGCCGAGATACCCGGAGTGATTTTTTTACTTGCACGAGTTTTCCACTTCGTCACCAAAATATTGTGTTGATTTTGTGTGATGTTTATTTATTTTCTGTATTTATATTTTGCATTGAATTAATATTTTGGGGTTATATTGTAATTGGTTGATATTGTAGTTGCCTGTTAGAATTCCATAGTTATAGTAATCATGACTTGTCTTGATTATTGTGTTTAATTCCGCATATGGTCAAAACCTTAAGACAAACACGAATTTTCACGGCCCCTAGGTGCTAAGAGGTGTCTGACCATTCTGATTATGTGTCAAACGATTTGGCGTGCTTAGGCGGTTCTAAGCGGCCGCCTAGGCGGTTCTAAGCGGCCGCCTAGGCGGTTCTAAGAAGGTCAAGTGAGTCTATACGTTTTTTCCTAAATTTATTTATTTATTTCTAATTTTTTTGAATAAAAAATAAAATCGTCTAACACTACCTAGCCTATCCTTCTAGGCGGCGTCTAGAAGGCCTAAGGCTTAAGCGTTAGACGCTCCTCCACCGTATGTCTATCACCTAGCGTTTTTTAAAACATTGGCTATAAGCAAGGTTTAGAGAATGTCATTATGTATGCAACACAACCTTATTCCAATTTTTTCACAAAGAGCTTGTTTCTAGAGTTCAAACCCATTACAAGCAGATAGCAAGTTGATACTTGATCATCATGCTAGGCAAGACCTTCTAGATGACATATAACAACAAAATAATTAAACAAAACTAAACCACCAAAAAATTTGAAAATAACTTGGATAAAAATGTGCATAAGTTGGTCTTCAAGCGGCACGGAGAGGACTGCCAGAAAACTTACAGATATAGTGCCGCAATCAAGACAAAAACTTAGCTTTAGAGAGACCATTAAGAAGTTGTATAGCTCTGACAGCCTTATCCTTTGATCGTCTCAAACATATAAAATCAATAACCACTTTAGTTAAGGAATGTAATCCATGAAACATATAGGATGCCAAGATATTATCCTGAATCTTGAGTAGTTCAAGATTTGGAGCTCTAATAATAACATTTTGCTCATTATAACCCAAATATCCTTTATTGATTAACTTTAAGGATAACCTCTTCAAAGTAGTCGATGAAATGTTGAAGTTAATCATTGAATCATCATCGTACACATTTGCATGTGTTGATGGTGATTTTCAGTTCCAAAGAACTTTGAAGCATGAAGAGTGGTATAATGGGTTTGGACTTAACAGATGGTCAAAGGCTTTTGTGAGGATGATACAACACAAACTCAAATGGGCAGATACGCTTCATCTAGTAGAGGTATGATTTCTTTAGATTTATTTAAATATTCTAATGCTAAAAATAGAAAAGAATTTGCTAAATTTATTTGTATGAGACATCTTTCTTTAAATTTTGGTGAAAAAAATACTTTTACTAATTATGTTCAAAATATTTTAAATCATGCTGCCTGTAAAATGCCTTGAAATACGATAAAACGATAAATTTTCAAATTATACAAAAATGGTAAAATTATTTTAAATGAAATATTTAAAGATATTAAAGATTGTCTTTCTATTTGTTCTGATATTTAAAGTGACCATTGGCAAACACACTCATACATGGGTTTGACTTATCATTGGATTGATGTATCATGGAACATGTAAAAACAACTTATTGCATTTAGAATTTTTGATGAACATCATACTGAAAAAATTATTTATAGAATAATTAAAGTAATTTTTGATAAATATGATTTATTAGGTAAAATTTTAACAATTGATTTTGACAATGTATTTGTAAATACTGCATCAATTAGGGATTTAAAAGAATTATGCCAACCAAATTTAGGGGGTCGATTTTTTCATATTTGTTGCACATGTCATGTTTTTAATTAATTTGTTCAAGATGGTATGAATTTTTTAGAACATCACATTAATCCTACTAAGATTGCACTTAATTGTATTTGATTATATTCTAATGTCAGGAGAGAATAAGTCAAGTTTTGTAAATTAAATTGTGTTAATTTGGTAAAATTTTCACGAGATATTCTAACTCATTGGAATTCAACTTATTTTCTTTTAACTCAAGTTTTTCAATACAAATATGTATTAAGTAATTTTTTCCCAACATGTTCAACATATAATACTTTTGCCTAGTTAAAGAGATTTTTGTGAAAAATATTAAGAAAATTTAAAATTTTTTAATGATACAATAAATATTTTTAGTGGAATTTATTATCCTACAATAAATTTATTTCTTGTTGAATATTTGAATATTGTTAGTACTCTATATAAGCATGCTGAAAGTTCAAATATTAATGATATTGTTTTAATTAAAGCAATTAATGTTATGAAGGGAAAATGGTCAGTTTATTTTAAAGATATTTCATTATTTTATCTTATTACCACAGTTTTTTTTATCCTAGATTTAAATTAGAATGTTTGAATAGTGTCTTACAAACTTATTATGATATTTTAGGATTAAATGATGAAATAATATTAGAAAAATAATAGATGGAATAAAAAGTGATTTAATAGATTTTATTTAATGATTATGTGAGTAGATATAACTTGCAATCATCATGACAATCTAGTAGCAAACTTGTAATACATTCAAAACTTAGCATAGATGATTGTTGGTTACTATAACGAAATAAAAAACATAGGAAAATCATGAATAACATTCCAGAATTAGATAATTATTTATCAACCAATTTCGAATTTCCTCCTGAAAGTTTAGTAAGTAAAAATTTGCAAGTACTTGACTGGTGGAACCAACATCAAAATGTCTATCATATTTTATCAATTATTGCTAAAGAGGTGTTGGCAGCACTTGTTTCCACCGTTGCGGTTGAACAAACCTTTAGCTTATGAGGTAATATTTTGGAAGCGAGACGATCTTCATTACATCCAAGCATTTTAGAAGCAACAACATGTATGGATGATTGGACATGAGCTGATCTGAAGCAACAAGAAGATGTCCACAATGACTTTGAAGACTTGGTCAACAATGCATCTGCAAGTGCAAGCAGAACGGGAGCTGAAGGATCAACAACATACACAAATAATGATGATCAGTAAATAATTATAATGGGGAATTATTTAAAAAAAAATGTAATGGAACTACATGAGGTTTAATTTCCCACACCTCAAGAAGATATTAAGTTCAAGCTTTTTTATTTTATTTTATTTTATTTTTTAATTTAATGTAATATAAATTAAAATTAATGATTTCAAATTAATAAATTTCAAATCTCATTTTTTATTTCTTAGGAAATTAAAATTTTAAATTAATTAAAAAATGAATCGAACCGTCTGGTCCGATTCTGGTTCCACAAGCGTGGAATCGAGAACCGGACGATTCGGTTCTGATTCGAAACCGAACTGAAACGGTGGTTGAATCTAACATGAAGAACGCGTCACAAACATGAATTTTGGTTGCGTTCGAATGCCAGAACGAACGCAAACGCAAATGCTGAAATATTCAATCTCTTACTTGAGGTCTAAACTTGATTTGTACGGGTCGGTTCACACACAGACCCTTCAAGTACATGAAAAATCACATGCATGAAGTATATGATCATGCTAGATATGCTAAACATCTGAGATGTTACATTACTACTTAAAAATAAATTGTTAACAAATTTAAGTTTGTTTATTTAGAAAATGATGTTTTTGGTATTAAAATAATATGATTGAAAACGGAGTGTTAATAGAAATTTGGAGTGTCAGAAGCTCAACTTAAAAAACAAATTTTTTTTAATGGGATAATAAATTTAACAAAATTTTGGAAGACTCATTTTTGGATTCCATCAGGTTAAAAAATTGCAATTTTTTTAATGGGATAATAAATTTAACAAATTTTTGTTGACAGTGGATAAAAAATTTCACATATAATAGCTAATGATACAAATGTGCCATAAAATGGAGTTATTAAAAAAAAAAAGAAATTGGCTCTAGTATGATGTTAGAAAAATTGATTGATCTAAAATTAATATTAGTGGTGGATACAAATTTTAACAATGATATTGCAAAAAAAAAAAAAAAAAAAGGAAGAAGAAGAAGATATTCCTTTGACACTTCCTTATCTCATCATGTTGAAGAAAAAAAAAGTTTTAACAATAAATTTTTATTAAAAAGAAAAAGAAAATCTAAATTATTGTTTGCATATATATGCATAAGCATGCACTTGCAGCTTTCTCTAGCTAGTTGGTCTATACTAATTGTTTATCAACAGTTCTAGTGATGGATTATTTTAGCTTAAGGAGGAAAAGAGGAGTGGAAATTTTCAATTTACATAAATGATTGCAAAAAGTATTTTTCTATTCATCTTCTAATATTATAGACAATATTACACTGTTTGGAAATTAGAGAAAATATATTTAAGAATACTTCAATTAATTTGTTTCTTTCTTTTACAAAGCCCTTTTAGATACTTTTACCTAGAAAAAATGAGCGAATTTATCGTAATATTTGATGAATCTAAGCAAAATCTCATTAATTTTTAAAATTAAACGAAACTCTCTATACTATGATTATTTTTGCTTTTATAAAACATGAGGAGGGCTTCGATTAATTTTAAAACATGAGTAAAATTTCATTTAATTTCATTAAATATTAGATGAATTTCGCTCATTTTTTTCCCTTTTCCACATACAATGATTTCACTCAAAACTGTTTTTTCCCAAAAAAACTATTCCAAACCATTTATAAATCTAAGTTTGTTTGTCGATCCACAATAACTATTATGAATATTCCTTGAATTGAAAACTTGCATTCACTTTTATTTCATTCTTATCCCTCACCAACCCCCCACCCCACCACACACATAGGAACGTAGCTATTCTAATGTTAATAATCTCGGGATGGATTAAAAAAAACATGAATTCTAACATATTAAAAAACAAAAAATAATATATTGAAATCCATATTTTTTTTATCTTTTTTATTTGTATAAAATCAATCATATGTGTGCAAATATATTTATAAACACAAGTAAAGGCCGAGAGGAATGAAAACAAATAGAATGAAACAAACTTTTTATAAGTATATATCCCCACCCACTTTTTATAGTTCTGAAAAATATTACAGATAAATAATTAATTTATAACATAAAGACTACTGCAAAAAGAAATTACAAGGGGAAAAACAAGTAAATATACATAGAATAAAAACAAAAATAAAGAATAACAAATCATGTTTTGTTTTTATAAGAGACTTGTACACTACTTGAAAATGAAGCATTAATTAATTAATTACTCTTGTATGATATACGTTATTAAGGTTTTGGAGGTTCTGCAGCTGGCTGGTCTTCTTTGGCAGCAGGCTCATCCGAGGCGGCGGCGGCGGCGGGGGCGGGGGCGGGGGCGTCTTCTTCTTTCTTGTCTTTCTCAACAACTACCTCCCTCTCAGTGGCAGTAGTAGTGCTTGTCTCTTCTCCTTCTGCTGCTGCTGACTTTTCTTCAGTAACTATAAACGTCGAAACCTTCTCAAATATAAACAAAACTGGACCAGGAACTAAGGCTGCTCCAAACTTTGAAGATGCTTCACTTACTGCCTTCGATCCCGGAAACTCTATATATACATACAAACATCTATATTATAAAGCACAATGGTGTGGGAGGAAAGAGAATACAATCAATGATTATGATTAAGAGAGATAATGTATCTAAAGACTATCTTTATGTTGCTTAATTCGCGGTTCAGATCATTTCATTATAATTTAATGGCTGATAAAGAATTTTACCATTATAAAATTTCTATAAAAATGGAAAATGAAAACTACCAAATAAATTAAAAAATAAAATCATTTATTAATGGAAAATGAAAACTACCAAATAAATTAAAAAATAAAATCATTTCATTATAAAATATCCCTGAAAATTAATAAACAAATTAAATAATAGAATCTTAATCTCTCTGTAAATTCTGTAACACCGTGTCATATACACGGACAATATCTAGTATATAATATGTACAAATGCATGCATGTGAGATTCTAACACGAGACTACGACAACATTTTAATTCCTATAATTATGAAAAATTTAAGCTTTAATCTTTATTATTAAATATTTTTCGTTAATTCTAAGTCACTCGTCATCCAATTAATGTTAAATCGCTTGAATATTCCACAAATAATAAAAATTTATTTCAAAATTAGATTTTAAGAGATTCAGTTAACAAAAAAAAAATTTAACTGTTAGGATTAAAGTGTGTATTTTTTAAAACTACAAGAATTAAAACCTGTATTTCCAAAATGGTATGGATTAAAGTTTTGTTATGGTAATTTGCAAGATAATAAGATGTCATTTTCCCTATGTTACCTAAACTTCTAAAATCAAAAATTTTAACATAGGAAAAAAAAAAAACAAAGAAAGGAAAAAAAAAGTTTGTACCGATTTTAACGAGTTCTTCCAGGAATGTGTGAACAGCAGTGGAATTCTTCTTAAGTCCAGCGTCCTTGGGCTCCTTAACTAGGGTCTGTTAATTTGAAGGTATAATAAAATTACTAAATACAAAACTTCCATGAGTTTTTTTTTTTTTTTTTTTTTTTTTGGTTAATTAAGAGATTTCAAATAATTTAAATTTTAAAAATATATTTTTAATATGATTTTAAGTATTTCAAAACAAATAAATTTGTATATGCTTTCATATACAAAATATAGAAGTATGCAGAGACCTTGATTTCAGTTGAAGAAGCTTCATAGATTTCGATCACTTTAGGTTGGAGCTCAGCTTTCTTCTCTTCAAAATCCTTATTGATTTCTTCCTACACACACATATATGAAAAAGAAACAGTGTATTAATTAGAGTCCTTGTTTTTATTGTTTTAAACAAGAAGAAAATCATAGAATTCATTTGTCACCTTAGAATCATCAAAGGACTTGCAAGCCTCAGCAGCAGCAGCTTTCTTGCTTCCATTTTTCT
The DNA here is from genome assembly GCA_019454045.1 of Zanthoxylum bungeanum. Classification (NCBI taxonomy): domain Eukaryota; kingdom Viridiplantae; phylum Streptophyta; class Magnoliopsida; order Sapindales; family Rutaceae; genus Zanthoxylum; species Zanthoxylum bungeanum. The sequence continues at coordinate 8,830 of SKCR01000966.1, forward strand.
CAAAAACTTTCTTGATCTTTGGCAGAACCTTTGATTTCCAGTAACCCATCTTATAATTCTTTTTAAACAAATATATAGTAGTCCCAAGAAAAAAAGAAAAAAAATATAATATTAACAAGCTAAAACCAACAAAAAATTGAAAAAGAGAGGATCAAACAACTCAGCAGAAGAGAATTGGTATAAGAATATGAAGCTATGCACTTACCTTCTTCTGTTGTCTCTCAAGCTTCAATCAAATTCTCCCTCAATGCAACTGTGTGTCCCTTCTAATTTAAGACCATGACTTCATCACATACACACACACTTCCCATTAAAATAATCCTTTTGTTTCCTACTTATTTTCCAGATATACCCTTCTATTTTTTTTTTCCATTTTAATGTGTTTGGTAGAAGTTGGATTGAGATATTCAGTTGAGATTTGTGCTATTTTTTTAATATAAGTATGATGTAATTTTTTTTTGAAAGGATATATAATTGAATCTTAACATTATTTATTGTTATTAATACACCCATGCCATGATAAAAAAATTATAAAAAAATTACCACAATTAAACTAAACTTAGTATAGTAGATCCAAATTCTATTTGGTAAGGTTAATTTCTTTCCAACTAATTATGTGGCTATTTGTTTCCATTTTTTTTTTTAAGAAAAAAAAATCTGGTTTTACAAAACAAAAATTAGTGAAAAGCATGTTTAAGTTGGTATTTTGAAAAAAAAAAAAAAAACTATAATTTTTTTTTTCCTTACAAACTATAATATATAGTAGGGAAATTATCTCTGAAGCACCTCTGGTTTGTGGTATATATAAGTGGCCAACATGGAATTCTGACAATGACTCTAAACCACCTCTATTTTTTATTTTGTATCAAATGACTACTTGACGTCAAAAAAAATTAACATCTGTTAGAGAATCTTTATAAAAAAACTATTTTACCCCTGAATCAATTTAATAAATCGAAATATCATTTTAACCAATTTAACCCTGTAAATTTAGGACTCCCATTAAGTCGTGTATAGCCAACAATGATTTTAATGTCATATTTGAATCTATGATGATGTTTTTCTTGTTCTGTTGATTGACCAAAGATAGTTTCAATTTCTCAAGTGTTTCAACACGTCTCAAATCGTTATCTTCGTCGCATCAGTCTTCATTTCTATCAGATTGTAGTCATATGGATCCTTCAATCCTATATCGTGTTTCTTGCCTTTATAAACGAAAATTAGTTCTATCGGAAATATCTTACAACCCAAAACAATTTGATTAATTTCAATAAAATCAATTTCGCAGAAATCTGTTGGGGTTTTGGGCAAAAGGGCGCGGCGGAAGCGCGGTTCGGACGAAATCGTAATTTTAAAATTTTTTAAATTACCGAATAAATTATTCAATATCTAATATGAATAATTCATTCATATTTCACCTGAACATATTTATTCGATATCAAATAACGACATAAATAACTAAGAAACATCGCGAAACTTTTACGAAAACTTTTTTTTTTTTCGCAAAATGGCATAAAACACGTTTTTGACCGAACCGACCACCCAATACACATGAGGGCTGCCCAGGTCAGCCCCAATAGTATTAGGGTAGTTCATTGGGTTGCCCGAACAGTGAAAAATTCACTGTTTGGACAGTCGTCACCCGGTTGGCTCAAAAGTCACCCGGTAACGCTGTTTTTCTTCATTTTCGCTTATTTCAACTCCGAAATAATTTCCGGCAATTGTTCCAACACCCAAAATATATCCAATACATTCAAAAGATATATTTTTCATCAACATATGAACAGTATTTCCAGATCTGATCCAAAATTGAAATATATCAATTTTTTATGATTTAAATCCAATTTTTCAAGATTAATCCAATTAATCAAAACACCAATCAAATTCACCACACATGAACCACCTGAGAACAATTCTAGGCATTAAAAGAGTGGTCATAACACTCTAGAATGATAACATATCATCTAATGATCAAATTGGATAAATATTACAATAATATTACCCAAAACAACTTCACACATGCATTAGGCTTCCAATTCCATCCACCAAAACCAAAAGCTCCAATTTTCAACAAGTAAAGAAACCCTAGAACTATTCTAAGAACACAAGAACAAGAGACCAACTTTCTAAACTTAAGAATGATAAAGATTACCTTTAATCTCCAATTATCCTTAAGCTTTTCTTGTTTTTCCTTCACTTTCTTCATGGTTTCTTCAAACCAAAATTTGAGAGCTTTTCTAATGGTGGAATTCGGCCATGGTGTTCATACAAAGGAAATGAAAAAAAAATTTACTTTAAAAAATGAAGTTGCCGACTTTGGAGGGCATTATTGTCATTTCCCACATTTAACCAATTAAATGAAATCAAACTTTATGTAAACAAATCAAATTTGCACACCTAAAGTTTAATTAAATCATGTCATGTGTCACCAATAATAATTAAATATTTTTCATAACAATTATGAAAAAGTTTATCAATTAATTATTCAAATATTTAACATTTAAATATTTAAATAATTAATTAATATAATAATTATTATATATGTATTTTATTTACATTAAATAACAAATACATATATTAATGGCATGAGTCAAAATATCATTTGACAAATAATTAATGTGTATCTAATCAAATTATGTATCAAATACAAATACACAAGAATTACGATTGACAAAAAATGTCATAATGCATGTGTTTTCGTTTAACAGTTTAAACGATTCGAATTAACTCATTTAATCTGATGAAGTATAATGAAAAATCTTTATTATTCATAACGTGTTGCCCAATTGCTCAACGAGTACACTTCATATTGTGGGACTCTCTAAGTTTAGGTTTATCCGTCACAAAATCCAATTTCGTGACCATAATTCACACACTCGTGAATTATGACGACCACATATAATCTCGCTAAACTATGCAAGTAGAGGTCATTGCATACGTATAATCCATCCGTCGCATGCTATCCATATTATACTTGGATAATCTCGCTAAGCTATGCATGATCTCTAATCATGATTCGGTGTGAATATTCAAAGAAGTTGCAGAAGACTTACATTGAACGGATTTGATGGATGTATGAAGTTCAAAACTTTTGTATATTTGAGCAGAGCTCCAAGCATTTCTTTGTGTTCCAAACTCAAGGGATTAGTTTCCCTAACACCTTGAATGACTCCTTGAAAGTGCTAGCTTGAAGAAAATTTGCAACAAAAATTCTATATGGAGAAAAGAAGCTCACGACTTTTTTTGTGTGGGAGAGAGAGAGCAATTTTTGTTTTTGTGTGTTTGATTTCTAAAAATCAATTACCATTTACCAAATCCAATTTAGGTATATGTCATTCCAAATGATTAAAAATACAAAGTGTGTTGAGATTGGTTAGTGTGATTTACAAGCAATCTAAGCTTTTCACTCAACCTTTAACCACTTCCATCACTAGTCAAACTAGTTGATGTAAGTCAAGTGGGTCCCACCACTTGTAAATTCCGAATTTAAGTCGAACAATCCAACACGCAACTTCGCTCGGGCCCGGGTTCGTTTAATTCCGAATTAACGAATTTACTGTTGCGACATAATTAAATATAATTGAATTAAATAATTATGCCTTGCAAAATTATCATTAAAGTCGCCTACGAATAAATTCTAAATTAATTCGTTTGTCCGAATTAAAATCCAATTTTAATTCGCATTGAAATCTAATTTCAATTAATATATCGAATATATTATTTAATCGATTAATTCCAAATTAATCGTTCTTTCTCTACTGTACGAATTTTATCCCAGATAAATTCTTACCGCAATTAATCCTAGATTGATTTTCTCTCTCTCATAATTAATCCCAGATTAATTCTGTTCGAGTCAAATGTCATCGGTGAATCTTTGGGAAACGACCCATGAGATTCCTGGATATTTTGGCACTAAATCCGGTCATCGGACTATCCGAATACGCGCGTACCCCGTACCACGTTCTTACCGATTTACAAGACATGGTTGGCTTCTAGCAAAGCATCGTGCCTACCCAATTCTCCAGAAATATTCTTTTAAGGAATACATAATCTTTATCAAGCGTAGTATATTAAGTATTGCGTATTACGATCCAGTATCGGATGTCACATGATAGGCCTGGGGCTGGAATTGTGTTTGTCCCGTACGAAGCATATATCGGATCACTAGAAACTAGTCTCTTTAATCGGATAATCATGACCTTGTCATATTATCCCGATAGTTGCAACATATTACAGTACCAGTTCTGTATCCCTGCGTGATCATCATCTTCATATGACTGAAGTGATACTTCCATCTTGACATCACACCCAATACACTATGATTCTCAATAAACCCAGAAGAGGCGTACACAGAACCTGTTAAAGCCCCGGACGACTAAAATCAAAGCGTACTGATTGTCGCAAGTATTAGCAATGCAAGTCTCAGGTTAAGACCAAATACACCTACGCTAATTCGGATTCCCATAGACACATAGTTATAATACCAATGGGATTCCAGAGAGAATGTGTTTCCGTACCATCGGCAAACAGATCCTCCTATTACACTTGCATGAGTATCCAATACCCAAATATATGAGAACTATGTCGTTACGCTTGTGTAACGCGCACAAGTGCAATACTAGTCTATTCCGCATTATCGATGTCCAGTCTCGATAATACTACGACTAGGGATATTTAATGATTAAACCTTACGTGGATTGATATTGTCTCATATCTTATTAATCTGGAACTAATCATAAGGACTTTTATCATTTATATATTCAAGTAATCTAATTACAAAATGATAAAATAGTAATTTCATTTGTCACATAGTTAATTTGTACAAAAACCACAATGTCTTTTAAAATAGTGATGTTATGGGTCATAATTTTCCAACAATCTCCCACTTGGCCTATAGCCAATCACTCAAGTATCTAACACCTGAACTATGTACATATCGCTCAAACTTTTGTTGAGAAATAGCCTTCGTCAGCGGATCTGCAATGTTGTCATCTGATACGACCTTCTCGATCTTCATATCGCCACGATGTATGATCTCACGAATCAGATGTAAACTTCGAAGTACATGCTTGGATCGTTGTTGAGACCGCGGTTCCTTAGCCTGCGCTATAGCCCCGTTATTGTCACAATACAAAGGAACGGGCCCAGCAGCTAACGGAACTACTCCTAATCCAATTAGGAATTTACGGATCAAAAATGCCTCTTTTGCTGCCTCAGCTGCAGCGATATATTCCACTTCTATTGTTGAATCGGCAACAGTCTCTTACTTGGAAGATTTCCAGCTCACTGCTACGTTGTTCAAACAAAATATGTACCCGGATTGTGACTTACACTCGTCTTTATCGGTTTGGAAACTTACATCGGTAAACCCAGTTACCTCAAGTTCTCCATCACCATAGATTAAGAAAGCATCCTTAGTTCGTCTAAGATACTTAAGGATGTTCTTAACCGTAACCCAGTGACCATCACCTGGATCGGCCTGATAGCGACTACACATGCTCAAAGGATATGAGACATCAGGTCGCGTACATATCATGGCATACATGATCGATCTGACTGCAAAAGTGAACGGGATCCGACTCATGTTGTCTCTCTCTCATCTTGAGTTTTAGGACACATGTCCTTAGATAGAGAGACGCCATGTGACACTGGCAACGGTCTCCTCTTAGACTGATCCATGTTGAATCTCTTCAACACTTTATCAATGTACGGGCTCTAGGAGAGTCCAAGAAGCTTTCTATTCTAGATCTATCCCGGTAGATCCTTATTCCTAGAATAAAAGTCGCTTCTCCCAGATCTTTCTTGGAGAATTTTAATGAAAGCCAAGCTTTCACCGATTGTAGCATGGGAATGTCATTGCCAATAAGCAATACATCATCAACGTAAAGGACAATGAATGTCAGTGCGCTCCCACTAACCTTCTTATATACACAAGGATCATCCTCGTTTTGAACGAAATCATATTCTTTTATGATCTCATCAAAACATTGGTTCCAAGAACGTGATGTTTGCTTCAATCCATAAATGGATCGATTTAACTTGCAAACCTTGTTTGCATGTTTTGGTACGATAAAACCGTCAGGCTGTTACATATAAACATCCTCCAAAAGGTTTCTGTTAAGGAAAGCGGTATTGACGTCCATCTGTCATATTTCATAATAGAAATATGCAACAATAGCAAGCATTATCCGAATGGATTTAATCATGGCAACAGGTGAAAAAGTTTCGTCGTAGTCGACACCATGTCGTTGACGATACCCTTTCGCTACAAGCCTAGCTTTTTACGCCTTCTGGTGCATCAACCAGTGTCCAAACTTGGTTGGTATACATGGAATCCATTTCGGACTCCATGGCTTCTTGCCATAAAGTGGAGTCGATACCTTGTATCGCTTTCTCATACGTAGCCGGCTCATTATCCTCAATAAGATTAATATCTACGTGAGGTGAGATCAGAAACCCATACCTCTCAGGTTATTTTCTGACTCTCTCTGATCTACGCGGTTCTTGTGTATTAGAAGATTGTGGTACAGTTTTATCCCTGATGAAATGTTCGTGTTCCGTTAAGAAATCAGTGCCAGGAACAGTATCACTCCGATTTTCATCAAGTTCTACTTTCCTCCCACTTACCACTGCATTTAGGATTTCCTTTTCGAGGAAAACCGCAAGTAGAGCAACAAATACCTTGTTCTCTTGTGGGTGGTAGAAGTAATATCCTTTGGTTTCCCTAGGATAACCTACAAATAGGCACTTATCCAATTTGGGTTCTAGCTTGGTACCATCCAAACGTTTAACGTATGTCCAGCATCCCCAAATCTTCAGGAATGAGAAACCCGGTTTCTTTCCTGTCTATATTTCATATGGAGTCTGTTGAACAGACTTTGACGGAACCTTATTCAAAATAAGTATTGCACTGTTCAATGCATATCCCCATAAGGAAATTGGTAGCTCAGTGCGACTCATCATAGACCTTACCATGTCCAACAAAGTTCGGTTTCTCCGTTCAGACACACAGTTTAATTGAGGTGTTCCGGGAGGAGTCCACTGTGAAAGAATACCATACTTTTTCAAGTAATCTAGAAACTCATTGCTTAAATATTCTCCACCACGGTCCGACCGTAATATTTTAATACTTTTGTCGGTATGTTTTTCTACTTCGTGTCAAAACTCTTTGAATTTCTCAAAGGTTTCCGACTTGTGTCTCATAAGATACACATAACCATAACGCGATGCATCATCCGTATGGGTTACGAAGTATTCATAGCCACCTCTAGCCTGGCTAGACATGGGCCCACATACGTCACTATGAACGAGGGCTAACAGTTCGGTAGCACGTGCACCTTTACCACTAAAAGGTGTTTTAGGAATTTTTCCTAATAAACAAGATTCACAGACGTCATATGAATTTGGATTAAATCCGTCCAAGTACCCACTCTTCGAAAGTGTGGATATACGAGTCTTGTTAATATGTCCCAGACGACAATGCCACATATAAGTTTCATATTTGTTACTTAATTTAAGACTTTTGTTTGTCATGCTATATATTTGAGATTGATTTATATTCAAAATATAAAGACCATTATTAACATCAGCACTACATATCTCAAAATCATTTTTATAAACAAAACACCCGGTGTTTCTGAATACAAAAGTATTTCCATATTGGGTTAAACAAGATACAGATATAATGTTTCTAGTCAAACTAGGTACATAATAGCAGTCTGATAAATTAAGTACATGCCCCGAGGGCAGTTCCAAAATGTAGGTCCCAACAGCCAAAACGGCGACTCTAGTCTCATTTTCAACTCGGAGGTCGATCTCTCCTGAAGCCAGTCTCCTGCTAATCTGCAGATCCTGCACATCAGTACATATATGAGTACCACAACCAGAATCAAAAATCCAATTTTAAAACTAGAAGTAGACATGTTTATTTCAATAACAAACATACATGAAGCTAGTGCCTTGCCCGCTTTCACTTCCTTCATGTGCGCCTTGTACTCACGGCAGTCACGCTTCCAGTGACCCCATTTGCCACACTGTAGGCAGACATCTTGGGATTTGTCTTTTTCCTTCCAATAAGACTTTGATGATTTGGCCTTGCCCTTTCTCTTCTTCTTCTTCTTCTTCACACCTACATAAGCCTTGGCATTCTGAGATGTTGAAGCGAAGTGCGCCTCGCGCTTCTTACCCTTCAAAATATTTTTTTTCTGCCTCTTTCAGCATCGCCATCAACTCTCCAAGAGTCTTCTCCTGGTTCATTATATTGTTGTTCATGATGAACCCGCTCCAACTGTCAGGAAGAGACTGTAAGATCAAATATATGGAAGTCTCAGCCTCAAAGGTTATGCCTAGCTGACCCAGCTGTTCGATGTCAGCAATCATCTACGACACATGATGCTCGACAGATGTACCATCTGACATACAAGAGCGAAAGAGTTTCTTCTGCAATTCATACTTCTGCGATCTAAGGTTAGATCGCTGAAGGTCCCTCAATTTCAACATCATTTCGTGGGGATCCAACCCCTTGTTTTGACGACGAAATTATGGGGGTCATTGCAGCAAGCATGACAGATTGAGCAGTTGAGTTGTCATCACTGTGAGTCTTCCAAAGCTCAAGCTCAAGTGGCTGCTCAATTCCGGGCTTTGGCCCGAGAGGTCTCGCCATCGTATAGAGCATCTTCTCGGCCCCCAGGACAATCCTCAGGTTCATATCCCAGTCAAGAAAGTTCGCATCATTAAAGACATTTTCAACCATAATAATGTCTCTAACGTTGATCTTTCCGACCATCTTAATTGCAATAGTCTAACTATTCAATTAACGATTACGGGTATAGTCCAACTGTTAAAAGAAAATAATAAAATATTAGTCCAACTAATATAAATATATAAAATGATGAAAATAATTTGAAAACGCGTATTTGACAAGTATTTAAACGAAATTGCAAATTCAATACTGGCCTCCCACTATTTTTCGGCGAGCCTCTAACCTTCCGTTGAGTACTCGGGAAACCTAGTTTCCTAATGGGCTAGGATCCCGTTAAACAACACACAACCTTGACTTTGGCCAACTAGCTGTATGAAACTTAGCTAGGTAGATCTCTAAGATCAATTGGATCCCATCCAATTCCTAGATCCGGTAGGTGGACCTCCAAGTCCGAAACATATATATAATATATATGTCAATATATCCAATATATTTCCTAACCTTTTCCTCTGAATCAACTAAGCCTTGGCTTTGACTCAACAAGCTTAATGATTCCAGTTAAGCGGGACCCATTGACAGTGGGAAAGCTTCGTAATCCATGTCGATGAATAAGAAGTGACTTTGACTTTGGCCAACAAGTCACAACTGCCCAAGACATGCGATATATAACAAAACCTCTGTGGTTCAAACACATCCGCGATGGAAATTGATCTTGACTTTGGCCAACAAACCAATGCCAATCTTGGATCTTGAGAGAGAACCACTCAATGGAAGGAAATCGTTTAATATTGTATTGAGGGTTTTTCGCGTAAATTGGCAACCAATTTATTATCTTTAATTAGGTCCCATCATACACCCTTAAGCATGCATTCTAAAAGCATAATAAGGCGCGAAATAAATAATAATGATATACGGATGGATATTTAACAAATTATTCCTAGAAAAAATCTCTCCATTTCCTCTCTCCCGCTAGTATTATTCTAACTTCTACCCAATTACATAATGCAATAAAGAAACCTCATTAACATTGAGGGGAATTGGTGAGAAGAGAAATACAAAGAGTCAAGGGATAAAAGGCTAGACACGCATGTCCAATTTAATAAATTCTAAATTTATTACAATAATTTCCAAAATTTCCTTCACCCTTCTAATATCCATCCGATATACATTATTCATACAATACATCCATGTATTCACACAAAGCATGTTATTCAATCAATCTAATCCAATTAATTAATCTTTGAATTAATGATCATCCAATGTTCAAACAATGATTTGATTTGCGCGAGTCCAACTCGTTTAAGAATAAACACTCAAAGTACGTATTCTTGAATTATATTGAACTACAATTTTAAATCCAATTTAATTTTTATTCAATACTAATTCTAATTTAATTCCAAATTAAATAATTACACTTATTTATGTGTCTTTTAGACTTAGATTCTAAATCCAATCTAAATGGGTCTCAAAGGCCCAATTAACATTCAATGTCAATTTAATTAAAGTACAATGGGCTCTTAATTAATTCTTAAGGCATGGGCTTTGGCCAATATGGATCAAACCCAAATGCCAAGGCCAAATTTAGGAATCACCCTATTTGCCAAAAATCAATTTAGGCCCATTATGCCCAATTAAATTATTAAAAGGCCCAATTATTATATTTGGACTTTATGAAATGATTTTAGGCCCAATTTGGATCCAATCCAATTGTCCTAAACCAAGATTGGCCCAACCAAGCCCATTAAGCCAAAATACAACAATATTAGCCTAATTCAAAATTAAAGACTAATTTTAATTAATACAAAATTCCAAATTTCACATTAATTTTAATTAAAGTGTAATAGCCATAATTAATTAGTTAAATCAATATTTCCAAAACACCAATTAAACTAATTAATCATGCTTTAATTAACCAACTCATGTCCAACACAAATTGAAGCAAAATCAATCAATTATACATGCTAAGGCCCACGGTTTTTGACAAGAAATTATTATACAATTTGATTTCAATCCAATTAAATCAACATATATCATACATTTCATGCCAACAACACATCCAATTGTCTAGTTTCCAAAAATCACCATGAGCATGCTAGGGTTCATATTCGGCCAAGACTTGGAATTTAGGGAAAATTAATCAAATCAATTTTTCTCAAATTTTAAGATGCACAAATCTAATTCATCATCATCAAAGCTCAACCAAACAACCAATTTGAAGAAATCATGCTCAAAACATAAAAACCTCAAATTAAAGTATATAAACCTTAAACTAAATCATACATAGAAAAGGCTCTGATACCATTGTTAGTGTTCCTAGAACATGCCAAGGATCTCTAATCATGATTCGGTGTGTGAATATTCAAAGAAGTTGCGGAAGACTTACGTTGAACGGATTTGATGGATGTATGAAGTTCAAAATTTTTGTATGTTTGAGAAGAGCTCCAAGCCTTTCTTTGTGTTCCAAACTCAAGGGATTAGTTTCCCTAACACCTTGAATGACTCATTGAAAGTGCTAGCTTGAAGAAAATTTGCAACAAAAATTCTATATGGAGAAAGGAAGCTCACAGCTTTTGTGTGTGGGAGAGAGAGAGCAATTTTTGATTTTGTGTGTTTGATTTCTAAAAATCAATTACCATTTACCAAATCCAATTTAGGTATATGTCATTCCAAATGATTAAAAATACAAAGTGTGTTGAGTTTGGTTAGTGTGATTTACAAGCAATCTAAGCTTTTCACTCAACCTTTAACCACTTTCATCACTAGTCAAACTAGTTGATGTAAGTCAAGTGGGTCCCACCACTTGTAAATTTTGAATTTAAGTCGAACAATCCAACACGCAACTTCGCTCGAGCCCGGGTTCGTTTAATTCTGAATTAATGAATTTTTCGTTGCGACATAATTAAATATAATTTAATTAAATAATTATGCCTTGCAAAATTATCATTAAAGTCGCTTATGAATTAATTCTAAATTAATTCGTTTGCCCGAATTAAAATTCAATTTTAATTCCGCATTGAAATCTAATTTCAATTAATATATCGAATATATTATTTAATCGATTAATTCCAAATTAATCGTTCTCTCTCTACTATACGAATTTTATCCCAGATAAATTCTTGCCACAATTAATCCTAGATTGATTTTCTCTCTCTTCTAATTAATCCCAGATTAATTATGTGCGAGTCATAAGTCATCGGTGAATCTTCAGGAAGCGACTCATGAGATCCCCGGATATGTTGGCGGTAAATCCGGTCGTCGGACTATCCGAATACGTACGTACCCCGTACCAAGTTCTTACCGATTTACAAGACATGGTTGGCTTCTAGCAAAGCACCGTGCCTACCCAATTCTCCAGAAATATTCTTTTAAGGAATACATAATCTTTATCAAGCGTAGTATACTAAGTATTTCGTATTACGATCCAGTATCGGATGTCACATGCTAGGCCTGGGGCTGGAATTGTGTCTGCCCCGTACGAAGCATATATCGGATCATTAGCAACTAGTCTCTTTAATCAGATAATCATGACCTTGTCATATTATCCCGATAGTTGTAACATATTAGAGTACCAGTTCTGTATCCTTGCGTGATCATCATCTCCATATGACTGAAGTGATACTTTTATCTTGACATCACACCCAATACACTATGATTCTCAATAAACCCAGAAGAGGCATACACAGAACCTGTTAAAGCCCCGAATGACCAAAACCAAAGCGTACTGATTGTCGTAAGTATTAGCGATGCAAGTCTCAGGTTAAGACCAAATACACCTACCCTGATTCGGATTCCCATAGACACATAGTTATACTACCAATGAGATTCTGAGGGGTCTATCCAGAGAGAAGCTGTTTCCGTACCATCGGCAAACAGATCCTCCTTGCATGAGTATCCAATACCGAAATATATGAGAACTATGTTGTTACGCTTCCATAACGCGCACAAGTGCAATACTAGTCTATTCCACATTATCGATGTCCAATCTCGATAATACTACAACTGGGGATATTTAATGATTAAACCTTACGTGGATTGATACTGTCTCATATCTTATTAATCCGGAACTAATCATAAGGACTTTTATCATTTATATATTCAAGTAATCTAATTATAAAATGATAAAATAGCAATTTCCTTTGTCACATAGTTAATTTGTACAAAAACCACAATGTCTTTTACAAATAGTGATGCTATGGGTCATAATTGTCCAACAAAGCATATATCGGATCACTAGCAACTAGTCTCTGTAATCGGATAATCATGACCTAGTCATACTATCCCGATAGCTGCAATATTTAAGAGTACTAGTTATGTATCTATGCGTGATCATCATCTCCATATGACTGAAGTGATACTTCCATCTTGACATCACACCCAATACACTACGATTCTCAGTATACCCAGAAGAGGCGTACACAGAACCTGTTAAAGCTCCGGATGACCAAAACCAAAGTATACTGATTGTCGTAAGTATTAGTGATGCATGTCTCAGGTTAAGATCACGTACACCTACCCTGATTCGGATTCCCATAGACACATAGTCATACTACCAATGAGACTTCGAGGGGTATATCCAGAGAGAAGTTGTTCCCGGTCCAACGGCTAACAGAACCTCCTATCACACTTGCATAAGTATCCAATACTTAAATATTTGAGAACTATGTCGTTAAGCTTCCATAACGTACACAAGTGTAATACTAGCCTATTCCGCATTATCGATGTCCAGTCTCGATAATACTACGACTAAGGATATTTAATGATTAAACCTTTCGTGGATTAATAATATCTCATATCTTATTAATCTGGTACTAATCATATGGACTTTTATCATTTATATATCCAAGTAATCCAATTACAAAAAGATAAAAGATCAATTTCCTTTGTCACATAGTTAATTTGTACAAAAACACCATGTCTTTTACAAATAGTGATTCTATGGGTCTTAATTGTCCAACAAAGACGGACCAAGAAACAAGCATCCAATACACGTTACTTTACAGCCTTATTTTAAGCGGGGATATCCCAGATTAATGATCAAATTGGATAAATATTATAATAATATTACTCAAAACAACTTCACACATGCATTAGGCTTCCAATTCCATCCACCAAAATCAAAAGCCCCAATTTTCAACAAGTAAAGAAACCCTAGAACTATTCTAAGAACACAAGAATACGAAACCAACTTTCTAAAATCAAGAATGATAAAGATTACCTTTAATCTCCAATTATCCTTAAGCTTTTCTTGTTTTTCCTTTACTTTCTTCATGGTTTCTTCAAACCAAAATTTGTGAGCTTTTCTAATGGTGGAATTCTTCCATGGTGTTCATACAAAGGAAATGAAAAAAAAAATTACTTTAAAAAATGAAGTTGCCGACTTTGGAGGGCATTATTGTCATTTCCCACATTTAACCAATTAAATTAAATCAAACTTTATGTAAACAAATCAAATTTGCACACCTGAAGTTTAATTAAATCATGCTATGTGTCACCAATAATAATTAAACATTTTTCATAACAATTATGAAAAAAGTTTATCAATTAATTATTCAAATATTTAACATTTAATTATTTGAATAATTAATTAATATAATTATTATTATATATGTATTTTATTTACATTAAATAACAAATACATATATTAATGGCATGAGTCAAAATCTCATTTGACAAATAATTAATGTGTATCTAATCAAATTATGTATCAAATACAAATACACAATAATTACGATTGACAAAAAATGTCCTTATGCATGTGTTTTCGTTTAACCGTTTAAACGATTCGAATTAACTCATTTAATCTGATGAAGTATTATGAATAATCTATATTATTCATAAGGTGTTGCCCAAGTGCTCAATGAGTACACTTCATATTGTGAGACTCTATAAGTTTAGGTTTATCCGTCACGAAATCCAATTTCGTGTCCATAATTCACGCACTCATGAATTATGACGACCACGGATAATCTCGCTAAACTATGCAAGTCGAGGTCATTGCATACGTATTATACCTGAGATATAGATAAAACATCATATCATTTCGGTATAATATAGTCGATTTTTCAAATTTATGATCTCAAAATAACACTCGGAACTGATTTCTGAAGTTATACCACGGCCATTGATTTACTAGATTACAAACACGTGTAGGATGTCTATGCCCTGTACACAGGACTGACGGATTCTATCTTGATACGCACAGGATATCATGAGCATCAGTCCACACCCAACGAACAGGCGGAGGTCTGATCTAAATAGATCAGTGACGTGACTGCCATCAAAGTGTGGAGGATAACTCATATATCCACAATGATATCTCAAGTCGAATGACCACTATGCTCGCTCAACTCGAGAAGATTTCTATTGACATTATTGTACCATCTATTAGGAAATCTTCAGTGAGTCATTCAGTGTTTATCAAATAAACACCTACATATCTATACGAGTCTCCCGATACTCATGGTTCCTTAGGATAAACCATCGGACCAAGTCACGATATACGACATGTACTGGTCTCAACGGATTTTACTAAACGACCCTTGTTAGTAAATCTTGACCAGAAACTTTATTTAAGGATATACTACTTTTAGTGACGCTTCCCAATGTCAATTACAAACTACGTTGTAACTGCGCACTACGTTGTAAATCCTAGGGTCTTTGTCTAATATACATGTATCACTAAATCAGATTTAGTTTCAATCTAATCATAATTAGATATCTAATCGCAATTAGATCGAATATATGTATAAAAGACAAGAGGTGCTACCATTAACTAAGTAATATTATGGAAAAATGTATTGTTCGTATTTATGAATCAGACATAAAATGATCCGGATTGGCACTTTGAGCACCAATCCTAACAAAATCTCCTAAGTTATGTTCTAGATTTCTAAATACACCCCAATAAAGTATTAGCAACACAGTCGCGTAATGGATTTTGATAATTCAACGAGAGTGAAGACTTTGACGTGCTTTAAAGGACATTACAAAAAGATGATAATAAAGTCAAAATATTGATGAAGAGCTAAAATAAGTTATAAGATGATCAAGAGAATAAAGATGATAAAGAGCCAAAAATAAGATGGAAAAGCCAAAGCAAGAGCCAAGCAAGATGAAGATGAAGATAATGATTAAGAGCTAAATCTAATTGTAAGTGAGTTTATTCAAATGATCTAAAGCTCTTAGGAATCATACATTTTGCATCACTTGCATTTAAAATGGCTTAGAATGCTTAAAGAATCATTTGCACTTTATTTGCACCAAAATGAACTTCTATGCACAAGTGCATGGGTAAATGGTCTTCCAAAAACTAGAAAACGATTAAATTAAATATCAAATGATATACCAGTAGATATATATATGTCTCTAGTTTGTTACGGTTTAAACGGAATATAATTCTGATATATAGAACTTTTGCTAGAGCCATTTTACTACAACATGTTCAGATGTGCGTTTTCTGCATACATGTCACATTAGAAAATTTCCATAAAATTCATCTTAATGTGTTTGAAGTTAAAATTTTTACAGTAGATATATCTATTTGTATAGTTTACGTAGAAATTTACCGATCGTGATTTGTAATTTTTCTAGAGAAAGGTATGGCCAAAATACCGAGTGATGTCATGATTGACTGGTCATCGGAAACTTACTGAGACAGGCATACCGGTCACCATACCGGTCCCATACCGTTCAACATACCAGTTATCATACCGGTCAAGCTCTTCTTAGTGCACACTCTCTGGAACTGACATGGACCATACCGGTCTAACGTTCGGATTCTCCCAACGACTATATTAACGTTGGAGACCAGCATACCGGTCTCAGCAGTGTCAGTTGGGGATGCTTTTCATTTTCTATATAAATGAACCCCATTTCTTTTTGCCAAAGTTAGAGAGATTACATACAACCTTCATACACATTCTCTAAGGCAAAAACAAGAGAGTTATCACACCTTCATAATCAAACACTCTCAAGCTCACACACTACACCTTCATATCATTTGGTAGTGAGCTTAGATCACTTGGATTTGCAACTCACACAATCTTCTTTATATTTGTGAGTGCCCAATCGTGTTTTACCATTTCATATCTAAAACACTTGCGATTTGTGAAATCCCATTGTTTGGGTAGTTGTAAATGTTTGTGAGTGAGCCTATGTAGAAAACTCAAATTGTAAAGGTTTGGAGTGAACCTAGTCGCTAAAACTATTGGTTGCGGGTGAGCCACGAAAACTCGTTTTTAGTGGAAATCTTCAAGCGCGGCTTGAGGGAGTGAACGTAGGCACGTTTGGCCGAACCACTATAAATCTCGGTGTTGTTTTCTCTATCCTTATACTTTTACTTATTGCAAGTTTATTGCCGAATCACTATAAATCTCGGTGTTGTTTTCTCTATCCTTATACTTTTACTTATTGCAGGTTTATTTATATTTATGTGTGTTGAATAGAAAACTTGCATATAGGTTATCTATTGAAATAGAGAAATTTAACCTAAGTGCTTAATTGGTAATAAGAGCTAAAATCACCAAAGATTTTTAATTCTGCATTTATAGGCGATAACCCAATTCACCCCCCTCTTGAGAATATAGTATTGTTGTCGCTAGTCATAAACTACATGCACAGAGCAATCAAATGGCCATCCCATATATATAGCCCTTGTCATGCACCTAATTATGGTCGATTTTATCATAAATCATCCTTTTTAATTTCTAGGTTTTCAAAATCGACAAAAACATGGCATACATGTAACTTATAGCAACTTGTACACTTTTTCTGCATAATAATTAGAAAACCGTAACTTCAAAAGTGATGAAACTTACCTTCCATTTTGTTGAACTTACAATGTCTTGATTTTCATCTGCTTCATAACGAGTAAGCACGGATTGTCACATATTTTCATAAACACGATAGCGCTCGTCTCCAATTTGTTGCCTTTTTCGTTTAAAACTTCTACTTTTGGACTTGAAAATTCTGGCCTTCTCTAACGATGAGAATGTGCTCTAGGGTTGTTTTGTTTGGAATGATTTTGAGGTTTGACCATTTATTTATTATTATTTTTTTTTTTTTTTATTTTAGAGTAAAACGGAAACGTTTGGATCCATCATATGTTTCGAAAAAAAAACCCTTGTGACGTTATCATCGATTAAACTGATGTTAATTTTTTTAACGTTAAAATAATTCTTTGATATAAAATATAAAACAGAGGTGGTTCAGAGTCATTGTCAGATTTTCATAGTGATCACTTGTATATACCTCAAACCATCGTGTTTGAGAGATAATTTCTCTATATGGTATCAAACACAATTGTCAAATTGGTAATTTTTTTTTTTAAAATACCAAATTGAAAACAATGTCAAATTATATAATATCCATATTACACTCTTGCTTGAAAAATGAGTCCCGTAATAAGTGTGAAATGCTAGGGGTTAAATGGGGAAACAAATGTTGTGGGGAGGAGACAGCTGGCAATCACCTCATTCGAAGGTGACAAATGATCAAAAAGTGGGACCATAACCCAATATAAGATTCTAATGTTGATGTTGATCCGTTTACAAATATTTTGCCTCTCACATGGCTTCGCTGGTACGATTTTCACACTCAAGCCGTCAATTGACTTACAAAATTTTATTTTCTTTTTAATAAAATTTGCCCTTTGTTTGCATTTTGATTCTTTAAAAATATATATTTAAATTCTTTTGTACCAACTACTAATTCTAAACCAATATAAAAACTTGAATGAAACTTAGATTAAGAGAAAATATTTTGGACCTATACACATAATAAGTGACATGTAAGATTTGTTCACATTATTCATGCAATAACTTATGGCTAGCTTGAATTTGAGCACAAACAAGGGTAAGAGAGACAAGAAAATTGGATTAACTACTATTAATCATGGCTTAATCAATCAAAAAATTATTGATCTATCTTTAGTTAATAGAAATTTTGACAATTATCGGATTTTGTTTTGGGGTTAATTACTAATTAATAGAAGATACCTTTAATTATGATTCACAACAATTATAATTCCATAAGTATTAATGGTAAATTTTTAGGAAAAATAAACTCTTTTTAATAAATTACTGTCACGTATGCATGGGATTCTATAATACATATGTGTTAACATTGGAAAGAGAAATATAATTGTGGATTTGGAGGAGTCATTGTGGCTTGGTGGTGAAGGGTCCAGAATCTCACCTTGAGGTTCTGGGTTCGAATCCAGGGGGTGAAACTTCTTGTAAGAGCCTGAGACAGTCGGGGGTTTTACCTGCGCCGCGGCCCAGAATGGGTGGTTTAGTGGCGGGGTTTTCAACGATTTCAAAAAAAAAAAACAAAAAAAAAAACAACTCAAGCTATTTGATTGATTTTATGACCATAATCTTAGATATTTTTATCAGCAATCAGCATCTTATCTGGCCAAGTGATCTATCAACCCTAACGCTTAATTTTTTTTAATAAAAAATTATTATTCTTTTGTGGAAAAAATTAATAAAATCCTTAATGTTTTACCCACAAGCAACAATAATAGATATGATAATAAAAATAAAAATAAAAATAATCATGCTTTCAGAGATACCTCATTTAAGAGGTAGTCTTGATGAGAGGTCGTTGATTTTAAATGATTTCATTAGCAGTTGGATTTCGAAGGATTTTAAAGAATATAAAAAGTCAATTAAAATCTCTTAATATTGGAATCGTGAGTAATCGCGGATCATCATGCCGCGGTGAATATGTGATATTGTGCGGAAAGGCTCTATCTCGACAAAAAGTTTCAAAAGTAAGCTCTCTTCCGGATGAAAAGTTAAAGAATAGATTTCATACTTTACTAATAACTTGGATTTTATTTTTAAAACAAAGAATTCATGGAATTTCTCTTTGGAATATCTTATATAAATAAAATATCCATTGTGAAATCTGCTATTTACCCAAAAGATTTAACAAATTTTTCTTTTTTCTTTCGAATTAAAGTACTTTTTTTCTCCATATATGTTTTCTTTATGGTTTTGTTTTAATATCTTCATTTTTATCACATTGACGAATAAAAACAGAATGTTTGCTGTCATTTATGATTTAACAAAACTATTGTATTGAAATTCAAGATATTTAGACAACTTACTTTTAGGATTTTCTTCCACATGAAATTCTTGGTGAAATTTGCTTTCACTTTTAAAATCAAGTTTTGTGGTGTTCAATTTTTATTATCATAATAGTAATAAATAAGAGT
>SKCR01000967.1:0-28475 GCA_019454045.1 Zanthoxylum bungeanum
TTTGCGGAAAATCCCTAATTAATAAGGTTTTATGATAAATATGACTAGAATTTGATGCATGTTATAATGGTCTGTCTTGTCAATCGGTTTATGGATATGTTTCTATGACTAATATGGAAACGTGAACAAGATTTGAGGGTGTAGCCGATAGAAATTTATTTATGTTGGATGTATATCTGATACTAGATAAATTCAGCGCAAGCATGAATCACTAAACGTGCCAAAGCTGTCAGGGTTTACACAAGTAGCTGAGTTGTATCATTGACGAGTTTAAAAAAAACCTTGGTCCTCCTTTGAACGTGCCAAAGCTGTCACAACTAGAAACGACCAGGACCGGAAACCCATATGAAGTCATATTGAGTTATTGACAAGGTAATTATTGTCTACTGTGATGATATACGTAGGAGAGAACTGCCAAAGCTGAGAGCTGAAATAATATTCATGGGATCCACCTTTCTACTATTTATATTTAATGTTAATTATTAAATCTTTTATTCTATTTGGGGATTATATGTTAGACAGTAATGACCCATAGCGTCACTATTTTGTAATGATATTGTATTATTGTACAAAATTAACTATGTAGTAATGAAATTGCCTTTTACCGTTTTGTAATTTATTTACTTTTATATATAAATGGTAAAAGTCCCTATGATTAGTTCCGGATTGTGATGATATGAGACAGTATCAATCCATAAAGGTTTAATCATTAAATATCCCTAGTCGTAGTATTATGCGAGATTGACATCGATAATGCGGAATAGACTAGCACTGCACTTGTGCATGTTGTGAGGTACAACGGCATAGTTCTCATATATTTAAGTATTGGATACTTATGCAAGTGCGGTAGGAGGTTGTGTTTTACCGATGGTACGGAAAACAGCTTCGCTCTGGATAGACCCCGCGGAGTCCCATTGGTAGTATGTCTGCGTGTCTATGGGAGTCCGCTTCAGGGTAGGTGCATATGATCTTAACCTGAGACTTTGCATCGCTAGTACTTACGAAAATCGGTAAAATTTAGGTTTGGTGGTCCAGGGCTTTAAACGAGTTCTGTGTATACCTCTTCTGGGTTTATCGAGAATCGTAGTGTACTGGGTGGTGATGTCAAGATGGAAGTATCACTTCAGACATATGGAGATGATGATCGCGAGGGATACAGAACTAGTACTCTATAATGGTTGCAACCATCGGGATAATATGACTAGGTCAGGATTATCCGATTCAAAGGAGACTGGTTGCTTGATGTCCGATATGTGTATCGTACGGGGCAGACACATATCCAGCCCCAGGCCTTACATGTGATCATCCGATACTGGTTCGATATACACTATACTACGGTATACTACGCCTGTTATAGATCTAATATTCCAGTAAGAATATTTCTAGAGAATTGGGTAGGCATGGCGTTTTTGCTAGAAGCTAACCTTGTCTTGTAAATCGGTAAAAACGTAGTACTTGGTACGTACTGTTCGAATAGTTCGACAACCGGATTACTGCCAACATATCTAGAGGTCTCTTGGGTCGCTTCCCGAAGATTCACCGATGACGTATGATTCAAACTCGATTAATCTTGGATTAATTACGGAGAGACTTTATCTTGGATAAAGTACTATAAAAGAGAGAGAACGATTAATTTAGAATTAATCGTAAAATTATTATATTCGATATAATAATCGGAATTCGATTTCGACGCGAAATGAAATTAGATTTTAATTCGGGCAAACGAGTTAATTTAGAATTAATTCGTTAGCGACGTAAATAATAATTTCGCTAGGCACAATTATTTATTTAAATTCGATTTAATTAACGTCGCGACGTAAGCTCGGTATTTCGGAAATATCGAACCCGAACGCGTGAGTGCACTGGGCCCACTTTCATTTGGAAACGTGTGGGGCCCACATGACACATTGTCATTATTTTGCATTATTTAATCAAGATGTATTGCATGAGATAGTGTACAAAGCACTCAAGGGTATTGCATGGGAAATGAGTGTTAGACACTCTAAGTCTTTGCATGGTTTGTGTCATAAGTATATTATTATTTAATATATATTATGACATAAATATAAATTGATTTTTGAGACAAAAATCAACACGTCTCTCTCCCTCTCTTATTACCGAAACTAAGACGTTTCTTAGCTCTCCATTTTCCAGTTTTTGTTGCAAAAAGCTTGAAGATTTGTGTTGTTTGGAACATAAAAACACATCTTTGGCTAGCAACATCAAGGGATCATACAAGTGGTTATGGGAAACTCATCTTAGAGCTTGGAAGGATCAATAAAGCTTGGAGCTTCTCTTTTCTGCTTGGCCGAAGCTCCACGCACACAAGGAGAAAGTTTTTGCTTCATCAACGCATCCGCATTCCGCTTTTGTGAGTATTGTTTCCGCCATTACTTCAATATAGTTCATTCTTATATATATATTTTGCTTGGTTTGATCTTGTGACAGGGTGGTTATTAGATTTCCAACAATGGTATCATTGAGCCTAAAAAAATGCATGCAAATATTAGGATGTTATTTGGGAAAATTGTTGAAGCATGATTTGATGAGTTTGCTTGATTAAATATGCTTAGATGTATGTTAAATGGATTATACATCATCAATTTCATGGAAAATAAATTGGATTAATTTTTCCAAACCCCAATGAGGCTTGGCCGAATACATGCAAGCATGTGGAAGATGATTTTTTAATTTTAAGACATTGGATGACTTGAAATAAATGGAGATGATCATTTGTAACTTGATTGGATTGAAAACGAAATCGGAACCATATTAATCACCTTGGCCGAATGCTTGATGATGATTAGGGACTTGATTTTTTGATTAAATAATGTTGGACATGTATTTAAGATAAAAATATGATTAATAGATTAATTTGATATTTTGGGAATATTGATTTAAAGGATTAATCATGAAAATACACTTTAATTAATTAAGTTATAAATTTTGGAATTTTAAAATTAGTTAATTGGGCTTAAATTGGAATTGGGCCTAAAACTATTATATTTGGTCATAAATGGGCTTGGTTGGGCCAAGTAGATTTGGACCATTTGGATTGGATCCAAAATGGGCCTAAATCACACCATTTAAGTCCAAATGTAATAAATGGGCTTTTTATTTTAATTGGGCCTTATGGGCTTGATATTGATGTTTATGGCAAATGAGGGTGATTCCTTATTGGGCTTGGAAATTGGGTTTGACCACATTGACCAAGGCCCAAGCCTAATGAAATCAATAGAAAGCCCATCGGACTTTAATTAAACGGACATTAGATGTTAGTTGGGCTTTGAGACCCAATTGTACTAGATTTGGAATCTAAGTTATAAAAGCACAATAAAAGTGTAAATATTTAATTTAGAATTAAATAAAGGATTAGTATTGAATACGACTTGAATTGATTTAACGAGTAGTTCGATATAATTCGTGAATTCATACCATAAGTATTTATTCACAAACGAGTTGGACTCGCGCAAATGCAAACAATTGTTTGAACATTGTATTGTCACCTAATTAAAGACTAATTAATTGGATTTGATTGGTTGTATAACATGCCTGAATGAATGAATGAATGTGGATGTGTAGCATGAATAGTGTATATCGGATGGATATTAGAAGGAAGGGTAATTTTAGAAATTATTGTAATTTGGAATTTATAAATTGGACCTGCGTGTCCAGCCTTATCTCTTTATCTCTTTGTATTCTCTTCTCACCTATTCCCCTCAATGTAAATGAGGTTTCTCTTATTGTTTATGTAATTGGGTAGAAGTAGAATAGTGCTAGCGGGGAGAGGAAAGGGAGTGATTTTGTTCTAGGAACAAGTTGTTTATATCCATCCGCATATCACTATTACTTTACTTTACGCGCTTTATGATGTTTTAGAAGCATGCTTAAGGGTGTATGATGATGAGACCTAACAAAGATAAATTAATTGGTTGCCAATTACGCGAAAAAATCCCTCAAACAATATTAAGCGATTTTCCTTCCGTTGAATGATTCTTTCTCAAGATCCGAAATTGGCATTGGTTTGTTGGCCAAAGTCAAGACCTTTGTCAATTGAGGATGTGTTTTGAATCATGAGAGTTTTGTTCCACATCGGTGTCCTGTCCAAGTTGTGATTTGTTGGCCAAAGTCAAGATCACTTCTTGTCCATCGACATTGATTACGAAACTTTCCTTGTCAATGGGTCCCGCTTAACTGAATCATTAGGTTTGTTGTGCCAAAGCCAAGGCTTAGTTGATTCAGAGGAAATGGTTAGGAAAATGTATTGGATACATTGACGTATGTATTAGATATATATGTTTCGGACTTGGATGTCCACCTACCGGATCTAGGAATTGGATGGGATCCAATTGATCTTCGAGATCTACCTAGTTAAATATCATACAACTTGTTGGCCAAAGTCAAGGTTGTGTGTTATTTAACGGGATCCTAGCCCACTAGGAAATTGGATTTCCCGAGTACTCAACAGAGGGTTAGAGACTTGTAGAAAATGTGGGAGGCTAGTATTGAGTTTGCAATTTCATTCAGATACTTAGCTTTACGCGCTTACAAAATTTATTTCGTCAATTTTTTAACATTAGTTGGACTAATAAAATGTTATTTTTTTTTATGTAACAGTTTGACTGTACCCACATATCGTTAACTAGATAGATTAGATTATCGTAGTTAAGATGGCAAACAAGGAAATGTCCGTGACATAATCATGGGTGATAAAATGTTCTTTAAGGGCACCAACTTCGCCGACTGGGAAATGAACCTAAGGATAGTCCTTGGGGCGGAGAGGATACTGTATACGATACAAAAGACCTCTCGGGCCTAAGCCACTGAGCCACTTGAGCTGGAGTTATGGAAAACTCACAGTGATGATTGTGACCGAACTCACGGCTCAGTCGATCATGCTTGCTTCAAATGACTCAACACTTTCGCCGCCAAAATAGGGACTTGGATCCTATAATATGATGGCAAGATTGCAAGATCTTCACCGCACTAATAAGCGGATGGCGAGGTACGAGTTAGTGAAGAAATCTTTCGCTCCCGTATGACTGATGGTAGTTCTGTTGAGGTCCATGGGACTCAAATGATAGCCGATCTTGATGATTGGTTAATATGGGTATAGTCTTGGAGGCTGAGCTGGCTATAGATGTAATTTTACAGTCACTAACCCGATACTTGGAACAGATTGTCATCAACTACAAATTGATGAATTCGGATGATCTCTTGGAGAGTTATTGTCGATTCTCAAGGAGTCAGAGAAAGAACTTCTGAAAGGCAACAAGCGCGAGGCGCACTTTTGCAACAACATCTCAAACGCCGAAAGCTGGGCTCAAGGCAACTGGGGTGTTAAAGAAGAAAAAAGCATAAGAACAAAGGCAAGGCCAAGTCAACAAAGGCTTCTGGGAAGCCAAGGGACAAGTCTCAAGATGTTTGCCTGAAATGCGGCAAGAGAGGTCACTGGAAGCGTGACTGCCGCATAACAAGGGGACATAAGGAGGACATACAGGCGGGCAAGGCTCCGGCCTCAGGTATGTTTGTTATTGAGATAAATATGACTACTTCCAGTCTTAATAAAAATTGGATTTTTGATTCTGGCTGTGGTTCTCATATTTGTACTGATGTGCAGGATCTGCATGATAGCAGGAGACTGGCTTCGGGGGAGGTAGATCTACGAGTTGGAAATGGAACTTCTGTTGCTGTTTTGGCCGTAGGCACTTTTGTTTTGGAACTGCCCTCGGGGCATGTACTTAAACTATATGACTGTTATTTTGTTCCTAGTTTAACTAGGAATATTATTTCTGTATCTTTGTTAACCCAAACAGGGTACACTTTTG
The DNA here is from genome assembly GCA_019454045.1 of Zanthoxylum bungeanum. NCBI lineage: Eukaryota > Viridiplantae > Streptophyta > Magnoliopsida > Sapindales > Rutaceae > Zanthoxylum > Zanthoxylum bungeanum. The sequence goes on from SKCR01000967.1 coordinate 5,829, forward strand.
TATTTAAAAACACCAGGTGTTATTTATATATGATGAATGCAGAAATTTGCAGTGCTGATGCAAATAATGGTCTTTATATTTTGAATATAAATGAATCTCCAAAATGTAAAATAACAAACAAAAGGCTCAAAATGAGTAATCCAAAAGAAGAAACTTATTTGTGGCATTGTCGTCTGGGACACATCAACAAGACTCGCATATCCACACTTTCGAAGAGTGGGTACTTGGACGGATTTGATCCAAATTCATATGACGTCTGCGAATCTTGTTTATTAGGCAAAATGCCTAAATCACCTTTTAGTGGTAAAGGTGAACGTGCCACTGAACTGTTAGCCCTCGTTCATAGTGACGTTTGTGGGCCCATGTCTAGCCAGGCTAGAGGTGGATATCGATACTTCGTAACCTTTAACGGATGATGCATCACGTTATGGTTATGTGTATCTAATGATGCACAAGTCGGAAACTTTTGAGAAATTCAAAGAGTTTCGACACGAAGTTGAAAAACAAACAGGCAAGAGTATTAAAACATTACGGTCGGACCGTGGGTGGCGAATACTTAAGTAATGAGTTTCAAGATTACTTGAAAGAATACGGTATTCTTTCACAATGGACTCCTCCTGGAACACCACAATTAAATGGTGTGTCTGAACGGAGAAACCGTACCTTGCTTGATATGGTAAGGTCGATGATGAGTCGCACTGAGCTGCCTATATCCTTCTGGGGACATGCATTAGAAAGTGCAATTCTTATTTTGAATAGGGTTCCGTCAAAGTCTGTTGATCAGACTCCGTATGAGATATGGACAGGAAAGAAACCAGTTTCCTCATTCCTGAAGGTTTGGGGTTTGCTGGGCATAAAACGTCAAACGTTGGAAGGTACCAAACTTGAACCCAAAATCAGATAAATGCCTATTTGTTGGATATCCTAAGGAAACCAAAGGATATTACTTCTATAACCCAAAAGAGAACAAAGTATTTGTTGCTCTACATGCGGTTTTCCTTGAGAAGGAATTCCTAAATGCAGTGTTTTTAGTGGGAGGAAAGTAGAACTCGATGAAAGTCGTAGTGATACTGTTCCTGGCATTGAATCAAGAACGGAACATGAACAGTCCATCCAGGATGAGACTGAACCACAATCTTCAGTTACACAAGGACTACGTAGGTCGGAGAGAGTCAGGGTAATACCTGAGAGGTATGGATTCCTGATCTCACCTCATGTAGATATTAATCTTATTGAGGATACTGAACCGGCTACGTATGTGAAGCGATACAGGTATCGAATCCACTTTATGGCAAGAAGCCATGAAGGCCGAAATGGATTCCATGTATACCAACCAAGTTTGGACACTGGTTGATGCACCAGAAGGCGTAAAGCCTATTGGATGCAAATGGGTCTTCAAGAAGAAGACAGACATGGATGGCAACGTGCAAACGTACAAAGCTAGGCTCGTAGCGAAGGGGTATCGTCAACAATTTGGAGTTGATTATGACGAAACTTTCTCACACCGTTGCCATGATTAAATCCATTCGGATAATGCTTGCAATAGCTGCATATTACGATTACGAAATATGGCAGATGGACGTTAAAACCGCTTTCCTTAACGGAAACCTGTTGGAGGATGTTTATATGCAACAGCCTGACGGTTTTATCGCACCAAGACTTGCAAACAAGGTTTGTAAGTTAAATCGGTCCATTTATGGACTGAAGCAGCATCAAGGTCATGGAACCAACGTTTTGATGAGGTCATAAAAGAATATGATTTCATTCAAAACGTAGATGATCCTTGTGTATACAAGAAGTTAGTAGGGGAGTGCACTGACTTTATATTGTCCTTTATGTCGACGATGTATTGCTTATAGGCAATGACATTCCCATGTTAACGTCGGTGAAAGCTTGGCTTTCATTGAAATTCTCCATGAAAGATCTGGGAGAAGCAGCTTTTATTCTAGGAATAAAGATCTAACGGGATAGATCTAGAAGGCTACTTGGACTCTCCCAGAGTACATATATTGATAAAGTGTGAAGAGATTCAACATGGATCAGTCCAAGAAGGGACTGTTGCCAACATCACATGGCGTCTTTTATCTAGGGACATGTGTCCTAAAACACAAGATGAGAGAGACAACATGAGTCGGACTCCGTTCGCCTCGGCAGTCGGATCGATCATGTATGCCATGATATGTACAGACCTGATGTGTCTATGCTTTGAGCATGTGCAGTCGATATCAGGCCGATCCAGGACAGGATCACTGGATGGCGGTTAAGAATATCCTTAGGTATCTTAAAAGAACTAAGGATGTTTTATAATCTATGGAGATGGAGAAACTTGAGGTATCTGGATATACCGATGCAAGTTTCCAAACCGACAGAGACGACTTCAAGTCGCAAACCGGGTACATATTTTGCTTGAATAACGGAGCAGTGAGCTGGGAATCTTCCAAGCAAGATACTGTTGCCGATTCAACGACTGAAGCGGAGTATATTGCAGCAGCTGAAGCAGCAAAAGAGGCAGTTTGGATCCGAAAATTCCTAATTGGATTAGGAGAGTAGTTCCGTTAGCAGCTGAGCCCGTTCCATTGTATTGTGACAATAGCGGGGCTATAGCACAGGCTAAGGAACCAAGGTCTCATCAACGATCCAAACATGTTCTTCGACGATTCCATCTGATTCGAGAGATCATACATCGTGGCGATGTGAAGATCGAGAAGATCGCATCAGAGGATAATATTGCAGATCCGCTGACGAAGGCTATTCCTTGGGAAAAGTTTGAGCGACATGTACATAGTTCAGGTATTAGATGCTTGAGTGACTGGCTATAGGCCAAGTGGGAGATTGTTAGACAGTAATGACCCATAGCGTCACTATTTTGTAAATGATATTGTATTATTGTACAAAATCAACTATGTAGTAATGATGAAATTGCCTTTTACCGTTTTGTAATTTATTTACTTTGATATATAAATGGTAAAAGTCCCTATGATTAGTTCCAGATTGTGATGATATGAGACAGTATCAATCCATAAAGGTTTAATCATTAAATATCCCTAGTCGTAGTATTATCGAGATTGGACATCGATAATGCGGAATAGACTAGTACTGCACTTGTGCATGTTGTAAGGGTACAACGGCATAGTTCTCATATATTTAAGTGTTGTAAGGGTACAACGGCATAGTTCTCATATATTTAGTATTGGATACTTATGCAAGTGCGGTAGGAGGTTGTGTTTTACCGATGGTACGGAAAACAGCTTCGCTCTGGATAGACCCCACGGAGTCCCATTGGTAGTATGTCTGCGTGTCTATGGGAGTCCGCTTCAGGGTAGGTGCATATGATCTTAACCTGAGATTTGCATCGCTAGTACTTACGACAATCGGTAAAATTTAGGTTTGGTGGTCCAGGGCTTTAACGAGTTCTGTGTATACCTCTTCTGGGTTTATCGAGAATCGTAGTGTACTGGGTGTGATGTCAAGATGGAAGTATCACTTCAGACATATGGAGATGATGATCGCGAGGGATACAGAACGAGTACTCTATAATGGTTGCAACCATCGGGATAATATGACTAGGTCAGGATTATCCGATTCAAAGAGACTGGTTGCTTGATGTCCGATATGTGTATCGTACGGGGCAGACACATATCCAGCCCCAGGCCTTACATGTGATCATCCGATACTGGTTGTTCGATATACACTAACCGGTATACTACGCCTGTTATAGATCTAATATTCCAGTAAGAATATTTCTAGAGAATTGGGTAGGCATGGCGTTTTGCTAGAAGCTAACCTTGTCTTGTAAATCGGTAAAAACGTAGTACTTGGTACGTACGTGTTCGAATAGTTCGACAACCGGATTTACTGCCAACATATCTAGAGGTCTCTTGGGTCGCTTCCCGAAGATTCACCGATGACGTATGATTCAAACTCGATTAATCTTGGATTAATTACGGAGAGACTTTATCTTGGATAAAGTACTATAAAAGAGAGAGAACGATTAATTTAGAATTAATCGTAAAATTATTATATTCGATATAATAATCGGAATTCGATTTCGACGCGAAATTGAAATTAGATTTTAATTCGGGCAAACGAGTTAATTTAGAATTAATTCGTTAGCGACGTAAATAATAATTTCGCTAGGCGCAATTATTTATTTAAATTCGATTTAATTAACGTCGCGACGTAAGCTCGGTATTTCGGAAATATCGAACCCGAACGCGTGAGTGCACGTGGGCCCACTTTCATTTGGAAACGTGTGGGCCCACATGACACTTGTCATTATTTGCATTATTTAATCAAGATGTATTGCATGAAGATAGTGTACAAAGCACTCAAAGGTATTGCATGGAAATTGAGTGTTAGACACTCTAAGTCTTTGCATGGTTTGTGTCATAAGTATATTATTATTTAATATAATTATGACATAAATATAATTGATTTTTGAGACAAAAATCAAACCACTTCTCTCCCTCTCTTATTACCGAAACTGTGACAGTTTCTTAGCTCTCCATTTTTCAGTTTTTTTGCAAAAAGCTTGAAGAATTTGTGTTTGTTTGGAACATAAAAAACACATCTTGGCTAGCACCATCAAGGGATCATACAAGGTGTTATGGGAAACTCATCTTAGAGCTTGGAAGGATCAATTAAAGCTTGGAGCTTCTCTTTTCTGCTTGGCCGAATCCTCCACTGCACAAAGGAGAAAGTTTGCTCATCAACGCATCCGCAATCCGCTTTTTGTGAGTATTGTTTCCGCCATTACTTCAATATAGTTCATTCTTATATATATATTTTGCTTGTTTTGATCTTGTGACATGGTTATTAGATTTCCAACATTATAGTATTGCATATGATTTAGTGGGAGAGGCATTTTTAGATTAAAAATCCATGATCTAGTTAATGTTTTCGATATTATTTGAAACTGCTTAATATATGCTAACCGTTTTTCATAATCTATATGATAGATTTGCGATGGTGGCACAATTGACTAATTTGTTTACGCTTATGTTGGATACAAACAAAATTAAAGGCGCTGAGAACTTAATCGATTGGGATTTGGATTTAAGGATTGTCCTTGAATCCGAAAAGTTGGGATATGTAATCGAGGGTCCACTGCCCCTTGCTGTGTTTGAGGACGCAACACCAGAGGAACTATAAGTTTTCCAAGCTGGGAAGGATGATGATTTAAAACTTAAATCATACATCTTAAGTTCACTAACATCAGGACTCAAGAGACAATACTATGGCATGACAGATACGTATAATATGATGATACGATTAATAGAATCGTATATGAACCAAGAATAAATTGTTGTTCATAAAGTTACGATGGAACTATTCTATGCGCGACTAGACGAGGGGCAAGCTGTGAGCTCGCATGTTTTTCACTTGATCGATTTGATCGAAAAACTGAGGCAACATAATCTCCCTCTGAATGACATTCTCAGTAGGAGTGTCATTCATGTTTCCCTACTAGCTTCTTATCGTCAATTCGTGATTTATTTCAACATGAATAAGATTATCTGTTCCTACTATAAATGCATAGGATGCTGATCACGGCGGAAGAGGACCTAAGGAAGGGAGTACTGACTCGTCCTCCGAAACCTACTTCACTTTCTACTTCTTCCCAGGCCTGGCCAAATGGAAAGAAGATGAAAGCGAAGAAGAATAAGGGTTTCAATCCTCCACCGCAAAGAAAGATAGCAAAGCCTAAGAGGGCATCTGAAGAAAAATGCCATCATTGCAGCAAATTCGGACACTGGAAAATGAATTGTCCTGACTATATTGCCCATATAAGAATGAGAGAGCATCTACATCAGGTATATTTATTTTTCCAGTTATTGATATCTCACTAGCTTGTGAAGCTGTTACATCCGGCTGGATTTTGGATTCTGCTTGTCCTTTTCACATTTGCAATTCATTGCAGGTGCTGAAGAAAAGTAAGAAACTGAAGCCTGGAGAGATGTAGTTGCATTTTTGTAGTGGAGACTCTCTAGATGCAACTGCAGTGGGAGTATGCGAGATCCTCTTGCCGAATGAGAGCCTTTTGTTGTATGATTGCTACGTTGTACCATGATGTGTAGCAAATATTATATTTTTTTTTCGTATTAGATACAGAAGGTTATCATGTTAATATTAAGATCTGTTCTTTATATTTATATGATATCTTTTTTTTGTCCAAATGAGTATGGTCATTAAACATTGCATACTTCTAGAGATATTATGAATACTAGGATTAATAAATGTAGTTTACCTATAGTTAACAATAGTGAACTTTGGCATATGAGGTTAGGTCAAATAGACGTTAAATGCCTTACCCAATTGGTTAGGAATGGTTTGATACCAGATCTCACCATTGAACCATATCCAACTTGTGAATCATGTATTCATGGTAAGATGACCAAAGCCTCATTTTATGGTGTTGGACACCGCGCCACTGACTTAATGGAACTCGTACATTCTGATGTATGTGGACCACTAAGTCAGACTGTTGAAAGTGGTTATTCATACTTCGGTACCTTTACCTATGATTTGTCACGGTAAGGTTATGTCTATCTGATGAGGCATAAATCGAAAACCTTTGAAAAGTTGAAAGAGTTCTGTAATGAAGTAGAAAAACAAACTGGTCAATATATTAAATGCCTTCGATTTGATCAAGGCGGCGATTATATAGGCAGTGAGTTCATGGATTATATAAAGGAGAATGTGATTCTCGCTCAATATACTGCTCCAGGTACTCCACATTACAATGAAGTGTCTGAGAGGAGAAATCAGACTTTATTGGATATAGTCTGATCAATATTGAGTTTTACAGATTTTCCATATTACTTATGGGGCTACTCTTTTTTAATAGCTGCACATATTTTGAATAAGATTCCTTCAAAAGTTGTTCCTACGACTCCATATGAGATATAGATCGGTAGGAGACCAAATCTTAATTGTATTAAGGTTTGGGGTTGTCTTGCCTATGTCAGGATGGCTCAGCAAGATAAGCTTTCACCTCTAGGGCAAAAGTTTAGGCTTGTTGGATATCCTTCGAATATGAAGGGATATCTATTATATGATACCGAGCGTCGAAATGTGTTCGTAGCTCGCTTCGTAAAATTTATAGAAGTATAATTTTTGTCATAAGGTAGTAATCATAGACAGGTTGAACATGATGAAGTCCAACCTGAAAACAACGAACCAACATATGAATATGAAGTTCAAGTAGATGAATAACCTTCAACACACACACTCCGTATGTCACAAAAGGTATATAGACCTCCAGAACGCTTGTATTTGATACAAGAAAAGAGTCTCAATGTTCTCTTAGTTGAAGAGACTGATCCATTTACCTATAGAGAATCGATGTTGGACATCGACTCCGTGAAATTGCAAAGTGCCATGAAATCTATGTTAGACTCAATGCATGAGAATCAAGTTTGGGACTTGGTTTCACTTCCCGAAGGAATTGCTCCTATCGGTTGCAAATGGGTTTACAAGAGGAAGCTCGGGCCCGATGGAAAGGTTGAAACCTATAAGGCCTGACTGGTAGCAAAAGGTTACACGCAGCGACCTGGCATCGACTACGATGAAAATTTTTCACCGTAACAATGCTTAAGTCTATTAGGATTTTGCTTTCTATAGCTGCATATCATGATTATGAGATTTGGCAAATGGATGTCAAAATGGCTTTTTTAAATGGATTTCTTGATGAAGAAATCTATATGGAACAGCCAGAAGGTTTTGCATCCAGCGAGAACTCGGGTATGGTATGTAAGCTTAAGAAGTCCATTATGGATTTAAACAAGCTTCACGAAGTTGGAATCTTCGATTCGACGAGATTATTTGATTGTCCAGTTTTCTCAAGAATTCAGAAAAATCCTGTGTGTATCAGAAGACCAGTGGGAGCATGTTGGTATTTTTAGTCCTATTTGTTGACGACATCCTAATCATTGGAATGATATAGGGATGATGCAAGGCGTCAAAGCTTACCTCTGTAAGAATTTCTCCATGAAGGACATGGGAGAAGCTTCCTATATTTTAGGCATAAAACTCTATAGAGATAGAGAAAGGAAGTTGATTGGGTTATCCCAATCAACGTACATATATAAGATCTTGGAATGGTACAATTTTGGTAAATGTTTCAGACATGAGATTTATCTTTCAAAGAAGATGAGTCCACAAATAGAAGATGAGAATGTTAGAATGTTTAACCAACCTTATGTTTAGTGTTTGGGTAGCACAATGTATACCATGTTATGTACTAGGTCTGATATCAATTTCGCTCTTAGCGTAACCAGTAGATATCATTCAATTCCAGGCAATGACCATTGGATGGCCATTAAACATATCCTGAAGTATCTTAAAAGTACTAAGGATAAGTTGATTATTTAGGGAGGAAATGAACTGCAAGTTAATGGGTATACAGATTCCGACTTCAAATCAGATCCCAATGATAGAAAGTCTACATCTGGATTCGTCTTTACCCTTAACAGAGGTGCAATTTACTGGAAGAGTTCCAAACAGGGGTTAACAACAGATTCTACCACAGAGGCGGAATACATTGCAGCTTCAGAAGCTACAAATGGAGATGTATGGATTAGAAACATTATCACAGAATTGGGAGTGGTCCAAAGTATCGAGAATTTGATTCCATTATACTGTGATAATACAGGAGCCATTGCATAAGCAAAGGAACCGAGGGCACATCAGAATTCAAAGCATGTGGAACGCAAGTACCACATCATTCGAGAGATTATGTCATGAGGGGATATTGTCGTGTGTAAGTCGATAGGTATTAGATACAATCGATATTGGCACTAGAGCATGTAGGAAATTTTGTTGGGGTTGGTGCTCAGAGCGCCAATTCCTCATTGTGTTTCCTTGTAAATACTCTTGTAAACGTTTTATTATGAAAAAAATAAGCAGTTTCTATAATATAATATATCTTCTTATTTGGTAAAGACGTAATTAACCTTAGAATGATTAGTCATGAAGCAGTTGCAAAAAGCGTCGCAACTGACATTGAGTTGTATCATGACGTTGTCAATCTTAGACTGTTCCTGGTCAAGGTTTACACAAATTGGTTAGTAAAGTAAGCCCGTTGAGACCAGTACATGTCGTTTACTGAAATATATGATTCCAATGGTTTGTCAATAAATCATGAGTCTTGGAGACTCATATAGACGTGTAGGTGTTTATAGCGGATAAACACTAGATGACTCACCGAAGATTCTTAATGGATGATACACCAACGTCAATAAGAATCTTCTCGGGTTAAGTAGAATTTGTGATTCTTCCACTTGAGATACCATTATTGGCACATGAGACATCTTTCACATTTAGATGGCAGTCACGTCAACGATCTATTCAGATCATACCTCCGCCTGTTTTGGGTGTGGACAGATTCTTAAGGTGTCCTGTCTGTGTCGAGATAAGATCGGTCAATTCTGTGTACATAGCATAGGTAGTCCATATATGATTAACAATCAGATAAAAACCATGGGCCCGTGGTACACTTTCGAAGTGATTTCTAAGTGTTCTTTTAGAGATTGTTGATAGAGACGTCGATGGGATTGTACCTATAGAGATTTGACGTTTATATATTGGCGGATGTGTAATCACACGCGTATAACGCAAGCGCACCTATCGTTGAAATAGTATAAAAAGTATCGATCCAACGAGGACTTAATACCTAAGCTATTAATTTATAAAGCCAAATTTTTACAAGTATCTAATGGATTGACTGTTTGATTGGATGGTGACTTTAAATTTAAAACTAGTAAATAAAATTATGCGAAAGAAAATTAAAGAAAATTCAATATTATTAAACTGTTGGGTTTCTCTAAGGTCCCAATGATCAATTCAAAGTAATGAAACATACATGTGAATACTCGAAGAAGTTGCGGAATACTTACATCGATCGGCTTTTGCGATGCGAGGGACAACAAAAATATTTTCTTGGCTCCTTGAGCTCTCGGCTGTAGTAGATTTCTGGGCTCCAAAATTAGGTCATCACCTCCAAGTGTGCTGCAATGATGCTCCAAGCTATGTTAATGGTGATTCCAAGCTCACAAGTGCGGTTCCCTATTACCTTAGGATGAACCTTAAGTATGCTAGCACAAGAAGATTGCCACAATCTTCTCTTTGGTTTCTCCTTTTATTCGGCCAAGCAAGAAAACAAGAGGAAGAATGGCTTCAAAAGCCGAATGGGAGAGAATGAGGGAAATTTTTCCCAAACCGTGAATGATGGTGAGAGAGAGAAAACTGAGTTGTAGTTAAAATGATTTCCAAAATCAAAATAAACATATACCAAAATTTGTAAAATGGCTTCAAAAGTCAACAAATTTTGGAGGCAAAAATGCATTAAATGCATTCAACAACCCACATCAACTATTCACATCACAAGTGACTTGACATCACATCACTCAAAGTGACAAGTGATTTGACGCTTGATGTGACTAGCGATTTGACCCTTGATGTGACTTATGGGCCGCACTTGAATTCGAAATGCGAGTGCGCTAGCAAACACTCCCGGGCTCGAGTTCGCTAATTCCAAATTAACAAATTTTCCATTGCGACGTAATTAAATAATTATGCCTAGCAAAATCACTATTCACGTCGCTGAAGAATTAATTCTACATTAACTCGTTCGCCCGAATTAAATTCTAATTTTAATTCCGCGTCCAAATCCAATTTCGTATAATATATCGAATATATTATTTTATCGATTAATTCCAAATTAATCATTTTCTCTCTTTAAATAATATTTTATCCCAGATAAAATATCTCCGCAATTAAACCCAAATTAATTTTCTCTCTCATCATTAATTAATCCCATATTAATAAAGTGTGAGTCATACGTCATCGGTGAATCTTCGGGAAGTGACCCATGAGATCCCCAGATATGTTGGCAGTAAATCCAGTCATCGGACTATCCGAACAAGTATGTACCTAGTACTACATTTTTACCGATTTACAAGACAAGGTTGGCTTCTAGCAAAGCGCCATGCCTACCCAATTCTCCAGAAATATCCTTACAGGAATAAGTGATCTATATCAGGCGTAGTATACGTAATATTGCGTATTTCGATCCAGTATCGGATGTCACGTGCAAGGCCTGGGGCTGGAAATGTGTCTGCCCCGTACGAAGCACATATCAGATCTCTGGTAACTAGTCTCTATAATCGGATAAACATGACCTAGTCATAATATCCCGATACCTACAGCATATAAAATAACGAGTTACTTATCCTATGTGATCATCATCTCCACTATGACTGGAGTGATACTTCCATCTCGAAATCACACCCAATACACTACGATTCTCAATATACCCAGAAGAGGCGTACACAAAACCTGTTAAAGCCCTGGACGACAAAAACCAAAGTATATTGATTGTCGCAAGTATTAGCGGTGCAAGTCTCAGGTTAAGACCAAATACACCTACCCTGATTCGGACTTCCATAGACACATAGTCATACTACCAATGGAATTCCGAGGGGTTTATCCAGAGAGAAGCTGTTTCCGTACCATCGGTAAATATAACCTCATATTACACTTGCATGAGTATCCTATACCCAAATATATGAGAACTATGTCGGTATGCACTCACAACGCGCACAAGTATAATACTAGTCTTTCCGCATTATCGATGTCCAATATCGATAATACTCTGACTAGGGATATTTAATGATTAAACCTTTGTAGATTGATACTGTCTCATATCATCTCAATCCAGAACTAATGATATTGACCTTCTATCATTTATACATCTTGGTGATCTAATCACAAATGATATAAGAGCAATTTCCTTTGTCACATAATTAATTTGTACAACAACACCATGATCTGTACAAATAGTGACGCTATGGGTCATAACTGTCCAACAATCTCCCACTTGGACTATAGCCAGTCACTCAAGTGTCCTACACCCGAACTATGTACGGTTCGCTCAAATTATGCTGAGGAAAAGGCTTTCGTTAGCGGATTTGCATGATTATCATCTGATGCGATTTATTCGATCATCACATCGCCACGATGTATGATCCGAACGAATCAGATGAATAGTCGAAGTATATATCTGGATCATTGATGAGATCATTAATTCTTTAGCCTGTGCTGTAGCCTAGCTCACCTGCTAACAGAACTATATCAAATCTAATTAGATTTATTATCGACCCAAATGGCTTCTATTGCTGCCTCAGCTGCATCAATATTTCGTCTTTGTTGTTTATTCGGTAACAATATTTTGCTTGGAAGATTTCCAGCTCACTGTACCGTTATTCAAACTTTATAGTACCGTTGTTAGGACTTATAGTCGTTTATATCAGTTAGGAAACTTACAGCAGTGAACTCAGTCACTTCAAGATCTCCTTCTCCATAATATAAGACAGTATCCTTAGTTCCTCTAAGATACTTAAGGATGTTCTTAATATCAATCCAGTGACTATCACTAGGATTGGCCCGATTATGAATCCATATGCTCAAAGCGTATGTGACACCAGGTCGCGTACATTTATTTCAATGTACGAGTTCTCGGAGACTATTAACAACTTTAAATCTATCCCAATAGATCTTTATTCCTAGAATTAAGGTTGTTTCTCCCAAGAATTATACGAAGAATTTTTCATGAAAGCCAAGCTTTCACCGATTGTATTATGGGAATATCATTTGCAAGAAATGATATATCTTCATTATTTAAGACATTCATTGTCAGTGCGCTCCCATTAACCTCCTTATATACACAAGAATCATTTCATTTTGAATTAAATCATACACCATTATGATTACATCAAAACGATAGTTCCAATAATGCTATGCTCGCTTTAATCCATCCATGTATCGAATTAACTTGCAAACCTTGTTTGCTCATTTTGGTACGAAAAAACCGTCAGGATGTTTTAAACATCCTCCGAAAGGTTTCCGTTAAGGAAAGTGGTTTTGGCATTCAGCTGTCATATTTCATAAATGAAATATGCAGCATCATCAAGCATTATCCAAATGGATTTAACAATGGCAACATGTAAAATGTTTCGTCGTAATCGACACAATGTTGATAAAGATACCTTTTCGCTACAAGCTTAGCTTAGTACGTTGGTATGTTGCCTTCCATGTATGTCTTCCTTGAAGACTTTTATAGTACCACTAGGCATAATACCTTTCGGTACATCAACTAGTATCTAAACTTAGTTGATATACATGGAATCCATTTCGGACATCATGGCACTTTGCCATAATAGGGAGTCGATACCTTGTATCACTTCCTCATACGTAGTCCGTTCGTATTCCTCAATAAGATTGACATCTTTATGAGGTGAGATCAGAAACCCATACCCCAGGTTATTTTCTGACTCTCTCCGGCTTACGTGGTTCTTGTGTATTCGAAGATTATGGTATAGTTTCATCCTGGATGAACTATTTATGTTCCATTAAGGACTCGGTGCCTGGAACAATATTACTCCGATTTTTCATCGAGTTTTACTTTCCTCCCACTTACCACTGCATATAGATATTCCTCTTAGGAAAACCGCATGGTGAGAAACAATTACATTGTTCTCTAGTGAGATGTATAAGTACTATACTTTGGTTTCCCTAGGATAACCAATAATTTGGCACTTATCCGATTTGGGTTCTAGTTTTGTATCATCCAAACATATGCCTAGCATACCCAAATCTTCAGGAATGAGAAACCCAGTTTCTTTCATGTTCATATCTAATATGAAGTCTGTCAAACAGATTTTTATGGAACCTTATTGTAAATAAGTTCTGCACTGTTTATGCATATCCGTTGAAGGAAATGGTAGCTCAGAGCGACTCATGATTAACCTTATCATGTCCAACAAAATTTGGTTTTTCAATTCGGACGCACCGTCAAACTGACGTGTTCCGAGAGGAGTCCTCATTGAAAGAATACTATACTCTTTCAAGTATATGCAAAACTTATTGCTTAAGTATTTTCATCATGGTCTAACCGTGACGATTTAATACTGTAGCCGATCTGTTTATCTACTTCGTGTCGAAACTCTTCGAATTAATCAAAAGTTTCCGATTCGTGTTTCAGAAGAAACACATAACCATAACGCGATGCCACATCCGTAAAGGTCACGAAACATTCATATCCACCTCTAGCCTAGTTAGACATGGGCCCACTTACGTCACTATGACCAAGGGCTTACAGATCGATGGCATTTACATTTTAACAGTTTCCTAATTTAAGTACACACCTGAAGGGTAGTTCCTAAACTTAGGTTTCTACGGTTAAAACAGCGACTTTTATCCCGTTTCCGATTCGCAGATCAATCTCATCTGAAGTCAGTATCCTGCTTATAAGCAGATTCTGCACACCAGTACATATTTATGTACCACACTCAGTATCTAAAATCCAATTTTAATACTAGTAGTGAACATATTTATGACAAACATATTTGAAGTCAGAGCCTTGCCCGTCTTCAATTCCTTCATGTCTGCCTTGTCCATACGGCAGTCACGCTTCCGTGTCGCCGTTTGCCACAATTTAGGCAGACATCTTGGGATATGTCATTTATCTTCCCAGAAGATTATAATGATTTTGCCTTTGCCCCTTTTCCACACTCTAGAAGTCTTTGGCCAAGCCTTGGGCTTCTAAAATATCGAAGTAAGGTGCGCCTTGCGCTTCTTGCCTTATTGCAAACTTTGGCTTTATCTTCTTGAGAATAGCCATTAACTCTCCAAGAGTTTTCTATTGCAATTTAGTACTTCTAAGATCTAAAGATAGATATATGAAGATCCTTCAATTTCATTGTAATACTCTTAGGATCTAATCCTTAGTACTGATTAAGAAATTAATGAGTCTATTTGGCAAGCATAACGGATTAAGCACTAAAGTTATCATCACATGAATATTCCAAATATCATGTTCTACTACTTGCTTAACTCCAAGCTTAGGCCTAAGATGTTATTTTATCAAATAAAGTAACTTCTTAGTTTTCAGGACTATCCTGATTCATTATTCCCAATTTGAAAATTAAAGTCGTTTAAATACATTTTCACCCAGGATTATGTTTTAAACACTAATCTTTCAATTATCTTGATTCTAATAGTCCAACTATTTAATCAACGATTTTAGGTACTATTTATTATAATGATTACTATAGTCCAACTATATAATCAACTATAATTTAAATTAGTTTACTTCAATTATATTGGTTACTATAATCCAATTATAAAATCAACTATTAATTGAAATTAGTTAATTCAAATATATTGATTACTATAATCCAATTATATAATCAACTATAAATGAAATAGTTTGAATACAGTCCAACCGTTTAATTAAAACAACAATTAATTATTAGTCCAACTAATATATTAATTTATTTGACGAAAAATTTGAAATGAGCGCGTATGGCAAGTAACTAAACGAATATGGCAAATTTAATACTTGCCTCCCACTATTTTTCGGCGAGCCTCTAACCCATTGTGGAGTACTCGGGAAACTTTCTTTCCTAGTAGGCTAGGATCCCGTTAAATAACACACAATCTTAACTTTGGCCAACAAATTGTATGATAATTAACTAGGTAAATCTCTAAGTTCAATTGGATCTCATCCAATTCCTAGATCCAGTAGGTGGATATCCAAGTCCGAAACATATATCTTATATATGCCAATATATCCAATATATTGCCGAACCTTTTTTCCTCTGAATCAACTAAGCCTTGGCTTTGGCACAACAAACTTAGTGATCCCAGTTAAGCGGAACCCATTGACCATGGAAATCTTCGTAATCAATGTCGATGGACAAGAAGTGATCTTGACTTTGGCCAACAAATCACAACTTGGACAAGACACCGATATGGAACAAAGCCTTCATGATTCAAACACATCCTCGACGGACAAAGGTCTTGAATTTGGCCAACAAACCAATGCCAGTCTTGGATCTTGAGTAAGAATCACTCAAAGGAAGGAAAAACACTTAATATGATGTTCAGGGTTTTTCACGTGCAATTGGCAACCAATTAATTATCTTTGTTAGGTCTCATCATCATACACCCTTAAACATGCATTCTAAACACATAATAAGGCACGTAAATAAAATATTAATGATATGCGGATGGATATTCAACACCTTGTTCCTAGATCAAATCTCTCCATTTCCTTTCTCCCGCTAGCACAAGTATTACTTCTACCCGATTACATAACACTTCTAAAGAAACCTCATTTACATTGAGGGGAATAGGTGAGAAGAGAAATACAAAGAGTAAAGAGGTAATAGACTGGACACGCAGGTCCAATTTAATAAATTCTAAATTTATCACAACAATTTCCAAAATTGCCCCACCCATCTAATATCCATCCGATATACATTATTCATGTATCGTAACCATGTATTCACACAAGCATGTTATCAATCAATCTAATCCAATTAATTAATCTGATAATTAATGACCATCCAATGTTCAAACAACGATTTGATTTTGCTCGAGTCAAACTCGTTTTGCGAATAAGTAATCAAAGTACGAATTCTTGAATTAAATTAAACTACAACATTAAATCCAATTTAATTTGTATTTAATATTAATTCATTTATTTAATTCCAAATTACATAATACACTTTTTAATGTTCCTTTACGACTTAGATTCCAAATCTAATCGTTACGGGTCTCAAAGCCCGATTAACATCCAATGTTAATTTAATTAAAGTCCAATGGGCTTTTAATTAATTTCTTAAGGCATTGACTTTTGGTCAATATGGGTCAAACCCAAATACCAAAGCCCATTTAAGGAATCACCCTTATTTGCCAATAAATCAATTTAGGCCCATTTGGCCCAATTAAATATTAAAGGTCCATTAGTCATAATTGGACTTTATGGATATGGTTTTGGGCCCAATTGGATCCAACCAATTTAGCCTAAACCAATCTTGGTATAACCAAGCCCATTAAGCCCAATTACAACTTTTAAGCCCAATTTCCAAAATAGGCCCAATTAATTAAATTACCAAATTCCAAATTTTATAACTCAATTATCCAAAGTGTATTCCACAATTAATTACCCAAATTAACATTTCCAAAACATCAATTAGCCTAATTAATTATGCTCATTAACATCAAAACATGTCCAACACATTTTAATCAAAAATCAAACCCATTTCATGCTTACTAGTCTCGGCAATGGTAGAGATTTCTTTGTCCAAATTTGTTTTAATCCAATCAAATCCAATTCAACATTACCCAATTGATTTCAAGTCATCCAGTGAATCAAAAATCAAAAATACCAAGACATTTAGGGTATAGTGAAGATTCGGCCAAGCCATCCAATATTGGGGAAAATTGTTCCAAATCAATTTTCATGAAATTGATCAAATCCAACTTCAATTAAACATCATTCAAGCATACTCAATCAATTAATTTAATCAAATTATGCTCAAAATCAATTTACCCAATTTTAACCCTAAGTTAATGTTTCATGCTCAATTGGCTCTATATACCATTGTTGGGTTTCCCTAAGGTCCCAAGGATCAATTCAAAGCAATGAACCATACATGTGAATACTCGAAGAAGTTGCGGAATAATTACACCGATCGGCTTTTGCCACGTGAGGGACAACAAAAATCTTTTCTTGGCTTCTTGAGCTCTCGGCAGTAGCAGATTTTTGGGCTCCAAAATTCGATCATCACCTCTAAGTGTGCTCCAATGATGCTCCAAGCTATGTTAATGGTGATTCCAAGCTCACAAGTGCGGTTCCTTATCACCTTAGGATGACCCTTAAGTGTGCTAGCACAAGAAGATTGCCACAATATTCTCTTTGGTTTCTCCTTTTATTCAGCCAAGCAAGAAAACAAGAAGAAGAATGGCTTCAAAAGCCGAATGGGAGAGAAGTAGGAAAATTTTTCCCAAACCGTGAATGATGATGAGAGAGAGAGAAAAATGTGTTGTAGTTAAAATGACTTCCAAAATCAAAATAAACATATACCAAAATTTGTAAAATGGCTTTCAAAAAGTCAACAAATTTTGGAGGCAAAAATACATTAAATGCATTCATCAACCCACATCAACTTTTCACATCACAAGTGACTTGACATCACATCACTCAAAGTGACAAGTGATTTGACGCTTGATGTGACTAGCGATTTGACGCTTGATGTGACTTGTGGGCCGCACTTGAATTCAAAATGCGAGTGCTGTTAGACAGTTATGACCCATAGCGTCACTATTTTGTAAATGATATTGTATTATTGTACAAAATTAACTATGTAGTAATGAAATTGCCTTTTACAGTTTTGTAATTTATTTACTTTGATATAAATGGTAAGAGTCCCTATGATTAGTTCCGGATTGTGATGATATGAGACGGTATCAATCCATAAGGTTTAATCATTAAATATCCCTAGTCGTAGTATTATCGAGATTGGACATCGATAATGCGGAATAGACTAGTACTGCACTTGTGCATGTTGTGAGGGCACAATGGCATAGTTCTCATATATTTAAGTATAGGATACTTATGCAAGTGCGGTAGGAGGTTGTGTTTTACCGATGGTACGGAAAACACTTCGCTCTGGATAGACCCCGCGGAATCCCATTGGTAGTATGTCTGCGTGTCTATGGGAGTCCGCTTCAGGGTAGGTGCATCGCTAGTACTTACGACAATCGGTAAACTTTAGTTTTGGTGGTCCAGGGCTTTAACGGGTTCTGTGTACACCTCTTCTGGATTTATCGAGAATCGTAGTGTATTGGGTGTGATGTCAAGATGGAAGTATCACTTCAGACATATGGAGATGATGATCGCGAGGGATACATAACTAGTACTCTATAATGGTTGCAACCATCGGGATAATATGACTAGGTCAGATTATCTGATTCAAAGAGACTGGTTGCTTGATGTCCGATATGTGTATCGTACGGGGCAGACATATCTCCAGCCCCAGGCTTTACATGTGATCATCCGATACTGGTTTAATATACACTATACTACGGTATACTACGCCTGTTATAGATCTAATATTCCAATAAGAATATTTCTGGAGAATTGGGTAGGCATGGCGTTTTGCTAGAGGCTAATATTGTCTTGTAAATCGGTAAAAACGTAATACTTGGTACGTACGTATTCAGATAATCTGACGGCCGTATTTACTACCAACATATCCAGAGATCTCTTGGGTCGCTTCCCGAAGATTCACCAATGACGTATGATTCAAACTCGATTAATCTTGGATTAATTACGGAGAGACTTTATCTTGGATAAAGTACTATACATAGAGAGAGAACGATTAATTTGGAATTAATCGTAAAATTATTATATTCGATATAATAATCGAAATTCGATTTCGACGGGAAATTAAAATTAGATTTTAATTCGGGCAAACGAGTTAATTTAGAATTAATTCGTTAGCGACGTAAATAATAATTTCGCTAGGCGCAATTATTTATTTAAATTCGATTTAATTAACGTCGTGATGAAAGTTCAGTATTTCGGAAATATCGAACCCGAACGCGTGAGTGCGCGTGGGCCCACTTTCATTGGATTTGATTGGTTGTATAACATGCCTTGAATGAATGAATGTGGATGTGATGTATGAATAGTGTATACCGGATGGATATTAGAAAGGAAGGTAATTTTAGAAATTATTGTAAATTAGAATTTGTAAATTGGACCTGCGTGTCCAGCCTTTCTCTTATTGTCTCTTTGTATTCTCTTCTCACCTAATTCCCCTCAATGTAAATGAGGTTTCTCTTATTGTATTATGTAATTGGGTAAGAGTAGAATAGTGCTAGCGGGGAGAGGAAGGGAGTGATTTGTTCTAGGAACAAGTTGTTGTTCATATCCATCCGTATATCGCTATTACTTTACTTTACGCGCTTTATGATGTTTTAGAAGCATGCTTAAGGGTGTATGATGATGAGACCTAACAAAGATAAATTAATTGGTTGCCAATTACGCGAAAAATCCCTCAAACAATATTAAGCGATTTTCCTTCCGTTGAATGATTCTTTCTCAAAATCCGAAATTGGCATTGGTTTGCTGGCCAAAGTCAAGACCTTTGTCAATGAGGATGTGTTTGAATCATGAGAGTTTTGTTCCACATCGGTGTCCTGTCCAAGTTGTGATTTGTTGGCCAAAGTCAAGATCACTTCTTGTCCATCGACATTGATTACGAAACTTTCCTTGTCAATGGGTCCCGCTTAACTGGAATCATTAGGTTTGTTGTGCCAAAGCCAAGACTTAGTTGATTCAGAGGAAATGGTTAGGAAAATGTATTGGATGCATTGACATATGTATATGTTTCGGACTTAGATGTCCACCTACCGGATCTAGGAATTGGATGGGATCCAATTGATCTTCGAGATCTACCTAGTTAAATATCATACAATTTGTTGGCCAAAGTCAATGTTGTTGTGTTATTTAACGGGATCCTAGCCCACTAGAAATTGGATTTCCCGAGTACTCAACAGAGGGTTAGAGACTTGCAGAAAATAGTGGGAGGCTAGTATTGAATTTGCAATTATCGTTCAGATACTTAGCTTTACGCGCTTACACAACTTATTTCGTCAATATTTACACATTAGTTGGACTAATACAATGTTATTTTTTATGTAACAGTTTGACTGTACCCACATATCGTTAACTAGATAATTAGATTATCGTAGTTAAGATGGCAAACAAAGGAAATGTCTGTGACATAATCATGGGTGATAATGTGTTCAAGGGCACCAACTTCGCCGACTGGGAAATGAACCTAAGGATAGTCCTTGGGGCGGAGAGGATACTGTATACGATACAAAAACCTCTCGGGCCTAAGCCCACTGAGCCACTTGAGCTGGAGTTATGGAAAACTCACAGTGATGATTGTGACACGGCTCAGTGTTAGACAGTAATGACCCATAGCGTCACTATTTTGTAAATGATATTGTATTATTGTACAAAATTAACTATGTAGTAATGAAATTGCCTTTTACCGTTTTGTAATTTATTTACTTTGATATATAAATGGTAAAAGTCCCTATGATTAGTTCCGGATTGTGATGATATGAGACAGTATCAATCCATAAAGGTTTAATCATTAAATATCCATAGTCGTAGTATTATCGAGATTGGACATCGATAATGCGGAATAGACTAGTACTGCACTTGTGCATGTTGTGAGGGCACAACGGCATAGTTCTCATATATTTAAGTATTGGATACTTATGCAAGTGCGGTAGGAGGTTGTGTTTTACCGATGGTACGGAAAACAGCTTCGCTCTGGATAGACCCCGCGGAGTCCCATTGGTAGTATGTCTGCGTGTCTATGGGAGTCCGCTTCAGGGTAGGTGCATATGATCTTAACCTGAGATTTGCATCGCTAGTACTTACGACAATCGGTAAAATTTAGGTTTGGTGGTCCAGGGCTTTAACGAGTTCTGTGTATACCTCTTCTGGGTTTATCGAGAATCGTAGTGTACTGGGTGTGATGTCAAGATGGAAGTATCACTTCAGACATATGGAGATGATGATCGCGAGGGATACAGAACGAGTACTCTATAATGGTTGCAACCATCGGGATAATATGACTAGGTCAGGATTATCCGATTCAAATAGACTGGTTGCTTGATGTCCGATATGTGTATCGTACGGGGCAGACACATATCCAGCCCCAGGCCTTACATGTGATCATCCGATACTGGTTCGATATACACTATACTACGGTATACTATGCCTGTTATAGATCTAATATTCCAGTAAGAATATTTCTAGAGAATTGAGTAGGCATGGTGTTTTGCTAGAAGCTAACCTTGTCTTGTAAATCGGTTAAAACGTAGTACTAGGTACGTACGTGTTCGAATAGTTCGACAACCGGATTTACTGCCAACATATCTAGAGGTCTCTTGGGTCGCTTCCCGAAGATTCACCAATGACGTATGATTCCAATCGATTAATCTTGGATTAATTACGGAGAGACTTTATCTTGGATAAAGTACTAAAAAAGAGAGAGAACGATTAATTTAGAATTAATCGTAAAATTATTATATTCGATATAATAATCGGAATTCGATTTCGACGCGAAATTGAAATTAGATTTTAATTCGGGCAAACGAGTTAATTTAGAATTAATTCGTTAGCGACGTAAATAATAATTTCGCTAGGCGGCATTATTTATTTAAATTCGATTTAATTAACGTCGCGACGTAAGCTCGGTATTTCGGAAATATCGAACCCGAACGCGTGAGTGCACGTGGGCCCACTTTCATTTGGAAACGTGTGGGGCCCACATGACACTTGTCATTATTTGCATTATTTAATCAAGATGTATTGCATGAAGATAGTGTACAAAGCACTCAAGGGTATTGCATGGAAATTGAGTGTTAGACACTCTAAGTCTTTGCATGGTTTGTGTCATAAGTATATTATTATTTAATATAATTATGACATAAATATAAATTGATTTTTGAGACAAAAATCATATACTCCTCTCCCTCTCTAATTACCGAAACAGTGAGCTCTCAAAGCTCTCTCCAATTCTTCAATTGTTTTGTGGCAAGACAAGAAGAAAGTGTGCTTGTTTGGAACTCTAACACACAACTTTGGCTAGCACACATCAAGGGATCATACAAGGTGTTATGGGAAACTCATCTTAGTGTTGGATAATATAACCCATAGCGTCACTATTTGCACAGATCATTGTGTTGCTGTAGCAAATTAACTATGTA
>SKCR01000968.1:0-28406 GCA_019454045.1 Zanthoxylum bungeanum
AAAAGTACCATCCCCTCTTCAATTTCATCAGCTTTACTTGCTAATGGTTATTTGGGAACCCTCTTAGGCTATTCATTTTCAAGTTCACTTTTTCTGCTTATGCGGTGCCATGTTCCTGTTAAGTAGGTTACATATTACAACTCACTTCTCTTTCTTATGCAATGCTGTTGGAAAATTATGACCCATAGCATCACTATTTGTAAGGAACATGGTATTCTTGTACAAATTAACTATGTGACAAAGGAAATTGCTCTTTTATCATTTTGTAATTGGATTACTTGAATATATATAAATGATAAAAGTCCTTATGATTAGTTCCGGATTAATAAGATATGAGAAAGTATTAATCCACGAATGGTTTAATCATTAAATATCCCTAGTCATAGTATTATCGAGATTGGACATCGATAAGCGGAATAGACTAGTATTACACTTGTGCACGTATGGAAGCTTAACGATATAGTTCTCATATATTTAAGTATATGATATTTATGCAAGCCTTTCACCGATTGTAATTATGGGAAGAAAATTTCCAAGAAATGACGTATTATCATTATTTATAGGACATCCACTGTTAGTGCGCTCCCACTAACCATCTTATATACACAAGAATCATTTTCATTTGAATTAAATCATAAACTATTATGAGTACATCAAAATGATAATTCCAAGAACCTGATGCTTGCTTCAATCCAAACATGGATCGAATAACCTACAAACCTTGTTTGCTTGTTTAGATACAACAAAACCGCCAGGATGTTGTAAACATCCTCCAAAAGGTTTCCTTTTCAGGAAAGCAATTTTCCCGTTAAGTTGACATATTTCATAAATGAAACATGCAGCAGTAGCAAGCATTATCCAAATGGATTTACCGTGGCAACAGGTAAAAGGTTGAATCGTAATCAACACAATGTTGATAATGATACCTTTCCGCTACAAGCCTAGCTAGTACGTTGGTATGTTGCCTTCCATGTAAGTCTTCCTTGAAGACTTATATAGTACCAGTAGGCACAATGTCTTGCGGTACATCAACTAGTGTCTAAACTAAGTTGATATACATGGAATCCATTTCAGACTTATGACACTTTGTCATAATAGGGAGTTGATACCTTGTATCACTTCCTCATACGTAGTCAATTGGTATACCTCAATAAGATAGACATCTTTATGAGGTGAGATCAGAAACCCATACCCGACATACGCGGTTCTTGTGTATTCGAAGGTTACTGGTAATAGTTCCATCCTTGATGAACTATTTGTGGTCCATTAAGGAATCGGTGCCTTGAACGTATTACTACTCCGATTTTCATCGAGTTTTACTATCCTCCCACTTACCACTGCATACTGGTATTCCTCTTAGGAAAACCGCATGGTGAGCAACAATCTAATTATTCTCAGGTGAGATGTATAAGTACAATACTTTGGTATCCCTAGGACTACCGACAATTGGCACCTATCCATTTTGGGTTTTTTAGTTTGGTATCATCCAAACATATGCCCAGCATTCCCAAATGTTCAGGAATAAGAAACCCAGTTTCATTCTTGTTCATATCTAATATGATATCTGTCTAACAGATTTTAATGGAACCTTATTCAAAATAAGTTCTTGCACTGTTTAAAGCTTATCCGTTGAAGGAAATGGTAGCTCAGAGCGACTCATGATTAACCTTATCATGTCAAACAAAATTCGGTTACTCTGTTCGGACACACCACCAAGATGACGTGTTTCGGGAGGAGTCCTCATTGAAAGAATACTATACTCTTTCAAGTATATTAGAAACTTATTGCCTTAGTATTTTCCATTACGGTCTTACCGTGACGGTTGAATACTTCAGTCGATCTGTTTGTCTATTTCGTGTCGAAACTGTAAAAGTTTCCGATTTGTGTTCTTCAAAAGAAACACATAACCATAACGCGATGCCACATCGTAAGGTCACGAAATATTCATATCCATATCTAGCCTAGCTAGACATGGGCCCACTTGCTTCACTATGAACTAGGGCTAACAGGTCGGTGGCATTTACACTTTTACCAAGTAAATGTGTTTTAGGCAGTTGCCCAATAAACTAGATTCGTAGACTTTATTTGAATAGGATCAAATCAGTCATAGTATCCACTCTGGTAAGTGTGGATATACGAGTTTTGTTTGATTGTGTCCCGGACAACAATGCCATAAATTAGTTCTACTGATCAAATCAGTTTGAGCTATTTGTTTGTCATATTATATTTATGAGATTTATTTATATTCAAAATAAAAATTCTGTTATTCACATCTAATGTGTTTATCTCATATGATCTTTATATAATGAAACACTTAGTGTTCTAGAATATAAGGTCAATCCGCAACGGATTAAACACTGTTATAGAGATAATGTTTCTAGTCAAACTAGTTACATTATAACAATTTCCAAATTTAGGTACACACCCAAAGGTAGTTCCTAAACTTGGGTATCTACGGTTAAAACAGCGACTTTCATCATGTTTCCAATCCGCAAATTAATCTCAATGAGGTCAATATCCTGCTCATAGCAGATTCTGAATATATATTTATATCACACTAAGTATCTAAAATCCAATTTTAATACTAGTAGTGAATATATTTATGACAAACATATTTGAAGTCAGAGCCTTGCTCGTCTTCAATTCCTTAATGTCTGCTTTGCCCAAACGACAGTCACGCTTCCGCGATCCCGTTTGCCATATTTAGGCAGATTTTGGGATATGTCATTTATCTTCCTAGAAGATTATAATGATTTTGCCTTTGCCCTTTTTCATATTCCAGAAGCCTTTGGCCAAGCCTCGGGTTTCTAGAATATCGAAGTAAGGTGCGCTACTTGCGCTACTTGCCTAATTGCAAACTTTGACTTCGTCTCCTTGAGAATAGTCATTAACTCTCCAAGAGATATTAATTGCAATTTAGTACTTCTAAAATCTAATAATTTATGAAGATCCTTCAATTTCATTATCATACTTTAAGAATCTAATTCTTAGTTCTGATTCAGAAATTAAGGAGTCTACTACGACAAGCTTAATAGATTAAGCACTAAAGTTATCATTACATAAATCTTCCAAAGATTATGCTCTACTATTTGCTTAACTCCGGGCTCAGGCATAATATGTTATTTTATCAAATAAAGTAACTTATTATATTCAAAGACCATCCTGAAATTTATTCCCAATTTGAAAATTAAACCATTTAAATACATTTTCCCTAGGATTATGTTTTAAATGTCAATCTTTCAAGTTTAATCTTGATTCTAATAGTCCAACAATTTAATCAATGATTTCAGGTACTATTTATTATAATGATTACAATAGTCCAACTATTTAATCAACTATAATTTAATAGATTAAAATCAATTATATTGATTACTATAATCCAATTATAAAATAAACTATAAATGAATAGTTTGAATACAGTCCAACTGTTAATTAAAACAACGTTTAAATATTAGTCCAAATAACATTTAATTTATTTGACGAATGATATATGTAATTGAGCGCGTATGGCAAGTAATTAAACGAGTATTGCAAATTTAATTCTTGCCTCCCACTATTTTTCGGCGAGCCTCTAACCCTCTGTCGAGTACTCGGGAAACCGTGTTTCCTAGCGGGCTAGGATCCCGTTAAATATCACACAATCTTGACTTTGGCCAACAAATTGTATGATAATTAACTAGGTAGATCTCTAAGATTAATTGGATCCAATCCAATTCCTAGATCCAGTAGGGGGACATCCAAGTCCGAAACATATATCTTATATATGCCAATACATCCAATGTATTACCTAACCTTTTTCCTCTGAATCAACTAAGCCTTTGCTTTGGCACAATAAACTTAGTGATCCCAGTTAAGCGCGACCCATTGACCATGGAAAGCTTCGTAATCAATGTCGATGGACAAGAAGTGGTCTTGACTTTGGCCAACAAACCACAAACTTGGACAAGACACCAATATGTAACAAAGCCTTCGTGATTCAACACATCCTCGACGGACAAAGGCCTTGACTTTGGCCAACAAACCAATGCCAGTCTCGGATCTTGAGTGAGAATCACTCAATGGAAGGAAAAACGCTTAATATTTTGCGAGGGTTTTTCAAGTGCAAATTGGCAACCAATTTATTATCTTTGTTAAAGCGTGTATAATAAAATAATAATGATATGCGGATGGATACTTTACACATTGATCCTAGATCAAATCTCTCCCTTTCTCTCTCCCGCTAGCACAAGTATTAGCTTCTACCCGTTACACTACACTTCTAAAGAAACCTCATTTACATTGAGGGGAATATGTGAGAAGAGAATACAAAGAGTATGGAGGTGATAAGGCTGGACACGCAGGTCCAATTTATTAAATCAAATTTATTACAATAATTTCTAAAATTACCCCACCCTTCTAATATCTATCCGATATACATTATTCATGCATCAAAACCATGTATTCACACAAGCATGTTATCAATCAATCTAATCAAAATAATTAATCTGATAATTAGTGATCATCCAATGTTCAAACAACGATTTGATTTTGCTCGAGTCAAACTCGTTTTGCGAATAAGTACTCGAAGTACGAATTCTCGAATTAAATTAAACTACAAAATTAAATCCAATTCAATTTGTATTTAATTCTAATTCGCTATTTAATTCCAAATTAAATATTACACTTTATTAACGAACCTTTACGACTTAAATTCCAAATTTAATCGCTACGGGTCTCAAAGCCCGATTAACGTCCAGCGTTAATTCAATTAAAGTCCAATGGACTTTTAATTAATTTCTTAAGGCGTGGACTTTTGGTCAACTCGGGTCAAACCGAATAACCAAAATCCAATCCGGGAGTTACCCCATAAGCCCAGAAATCAATTTAGGCCGATTAGGCCCAATTAAACTTTAAAGGTCCATTAAGTCGCATTTGGGCTTTATGGAAGCGGTTTTGGGCCCAATTGGATCCAACCAAATTTGCCTAAACCCAACTTGGTACAACCAAGCCCAATAAGCCCAATAACAACACAACAAGCCCAAATCCAATTTAAGGCCCAATAATTAAATTCCAAAAATCCAATTTCCCAATTTAATTACACTAAAGTGTATAACACAATTAATCACCCAAATAAATATTTCCAAAACATTAATACAATTAATCATGCTCAATTACAATAAAACATGTCCAACACATTTCATCAAAAATCAAACCCAATTTTACATTCTCAAAGTCTCGGCTTTATAGGGATTTCAATGTCCAAATCAAATTCAATCCAATTGAATCCAAATCAACATTAAATCAACATCCCCAATTGTTTTCAAGTCATCCAATGAATCAAAAAACAAAATTCCAAGACAATTTAGGGTTCTTCACCTCTCGGCCAAGACATAAAATTTGGGGAAATTTGTTCCAAGCAATATTTCATCAAATTGATCCAATCAATCTTCAATTAAAACATATTTAAGCATACTAATTCATCCAATTTCATTATACATGCTCAAAATCAATTTTGCCCAAATTTTAAGCCCTAAATCAATTTCATGCTCAACCTTGCTCAAGATACCATTGTTGGTGTTTGCTAAGGTCCCAAGATCATAAACAAGCATGAAATAAGTGCGAATACAAATCAACGAAGTTGTGGAATACTCACATCGATCGGTTGAGCGACGCGACAATGAACAAAATTGATATTCTGCCCTTGTAGCCGCTCACGGGAGTGACAGAAACAGCCCATTATTTTTGGCTCGGTTTTGGTCCTTCGTCAAGCTCCAAGCTTCGTCGAACGATTCCCGGCTCATGGGTGGACTTCCCTATCACCTTCGCATGTCTCTCGGAGTGCCAACTCTTGTGATTTTTGCCACAAAAATCACCACTTATGCTTCCCTTCTTCTCGGCAAAACCAAAAGAAACAGCCCTTGTTGGGCTTGAGATGAGGGATATAAAAGAGAGAAGAGAGAGATGTAAAAATGTGTAATTATTATTTGGTAAATGAATTTCTAAAATCATATACCCACTTTGCTTTCCAAAAGTCAAAGTAATTAAACAACAATATATTTTATTCAAGCTTTCAAAAAGCTTTCCAACAACTTTCATCAATCCATCAATCAATCAATCAATGGTCACATCACTCAAAGTGACATGATTTGACGCTTGATGTGACGCTAGAAGCGACGAGCGATTTGACGCTTGATTTGACTTACGTGCCGCACTCGAATTCGAAATGCGAATGCGCTCGCAAATAATCTCGGGCTCGGGTTCGCTAATTCCAAATTAACGAATTTTTCGTTGCGTCGTAATTAAATAATTACGCCTAGCGAAATCACTATTCACATTGCTAACGAATTAATTTTAAATTAATTCGTTCGCCCGAATTAAAATCTAATTTTAATTCTGCGTCGAAATCCAATTTCGATTAATTTATCCAATATATTAATTAATCGATTAATTCCAAATTAATCGTTATCTCTCTTTAAATGATATTTTATCCCAGATAAAATATCTCCCCAATTAATCCCAGATTAATTTTCTCTCTCATCTTATTAATCCCAGATTAATTAAAAGTGCGAGTCATACATCATTGGTGAATCTTCGGGAAGCGACCCATGAGATCCCCGGATATGTTGGTAGTAAATTCGGTCGTCGGACTATCCGAACACGTAAGTACCTCGTATTACGTTTATAACCGATTTACAAGACAAGGTTGGCTTCTACCAAAGCGCCATGCCTACCCAATTCTCCAGAAATATCCTTACAGGAATAAAGGATCTATATCAGGCGTAGTATACGTAGTATTGCGTATTTTTGTCCAGTATCGGATGATCACGTGCTAGGCCTGGGGCTGGAATTGTGTCTGCCTCGTACGAAGCACATGTCGGATGTCTGGTAACTAGTCTCTATAATCGGATAAACATGACCTTGTCATTTTATCCCAATAACTGCAGTACTTAAGAGTACTAGTACCGTATCCTACATGACCATCATCTCCATATGACTGAAGTGATACTTTCGTCTTGAAATCACACCCAACACACTATGATTCTCAATATACCCAGCATAAGCGTACACAGAACCTGTTAAAGCCCTGGACGACCGCAACCAAAGTATATTGATTGTCGCAAGTATTAGCGGTGCAAGTCTCAGGTTAAGACCAAATACACCTACCCTGATTTCGGACTTCCATAGACACATAGTCATACTACCAATGGAATTCCGAGGGGGTCTATCCAAAGCGAAGCTGTTTCCCGTACCATCGGTAAAACACAACTTCCTATTACACTTGCATGAGTATCCTATACCCAAATATATGAGAACTATGTAGTTGTGCCCTCACAACGCGCACAAGTGTAATACTAGTCTTTTACATATTTATCGATGTCCAATCTCGATAATACTCTGACTATGGATATTTAATGATTTATCCTTCGTGGACTGATACTGTCTCATATCATTCTCCGACCATGAACAAATCATAGGGACCTCCTATCATTTATATATCTTGGTGATCTAATCACAAATGATAAGAGTGCAATCTCATTTGTCACATAGTTAATTTGTATAACAACACCATGATCTGTACAAATAGTGACGCTATGGGTCATAATTGTCCAACATGTAAAAGTCACGGCCAAGGTCCCAATTTTTGAAGAAGATGAACAAGCTCCAAGCTTTAAGAGGATTCCAAGCTCTTGAGATGGTTTCCCTACCACATTGTTTGATTCTTGTGAGTGCTAGCTCTTTGGTAAATTTTGCAACAAAATTCACCTTCTTCCTCATTGTGCTTTCGGCCAAGATGAAGAAATTGGGAGAGTTCAATTTTTATGAGATTTGCGTGAATGAGAGAGAGAGAATATGTGTGTTGACTTATCAATTTTGATTTCAAAAATCAAATAAATGATTTACCAAAGTTTTGGTAAAAGTCTTACACAAGCCATCATCAATACAAAGTGTGTAAGGCAAGTTATCATCATTGTCACCAAAACCCATCACTCAAAATGACAAGTGATGTGACTAGTGATGTGACTTGTGGGCCCTACTTGATTCGAAATCCGAGTGGGCCCGCAAACACTCCCGGGCTCGGGTTCGCTAATTCCGAATTAACGAACTTTCTGTTGCGACGTAATTAAATCAAATTAATTAAATAATTATGCCAAGCAAAATTACTATTCACGTCGCTAGCGAATTAATTCTAAATTAATTCGTTTGCCCGAATTAAAATCTAATTTTAATTCCGCGTCGAAATCTAATTTCGTTTAATATATCGAATATACTATTTTATCGATTAATTCCAAATTAATCGTTCTCTCTCTTCAAATAGTATTTTATCCCAGATAAAATCTCTCCGTAATTAATCCCAGATTAATTATGCTCGAATCATACGTCATCGGTGAATCTTCGGGAAGCGACACAAGAGATCCCTGGATATGTTGGTAGTAAATCCGGTCGTCGGACTATCCGAACACGTACGAACCTCGTACTACGTTTTTACCGATCTACGAGACATGGTTGGCTTCTAGCAAAACACCGTGCCTACCCAATTCTCTAGAAATATTCTTAATGGAATATATAATCTATATCAGGCGTAGTATACGTAGTATTGCGTATTGCGATCCAGTATCGGATGTCACATGCAAGGTTTGGGGCTGGAATAGTGTCTGCCCCGTACGAAGCATATATCGGATTACAAGCAACTAGTCTTTTTAAATCGGATAATCATGACCTTGTCATATTATCCCGATGGTTGCAACCAATTTAGAGTACCAGTTCTGTATCCATGTGTGATCATCATCTCCATATGACTGAAGTGATACCTCCATCTTGACATCACACCCAATACACTACGGTTCTCAATAAACCCAGAAGAGGCGTACACAGAACCTGTTAAAGTCCTGGACGACCAAAACCAAAGCGTATTGATTGTCGCAAGTACTAGCGATGTAAGTCTCAGGTTAAGACGAAATACACCTACCCTGATGCGGATTCCCATAGACACATAGTCATACTACCAATGGGATTCCACAAGGTCTATCCAGAGCGAAGCTGTTTCCGTGCCATCGGTAAACACATCCTCCTATCACACTTGCATAAGTATCCAATACTTAAATATATGAGAAATATGTCGTTACGCTTCCATAACACGCACAAGTACGATACTAGTCTTTTCCGCATTATCGATGTCCAGTCTCGATAATACTACGACTGGAGAATATTTAATGATTAAACCTTTATGGATTGATACTGTCTCATATCTTATAATCCGGATCTAATCATAGGGACTTTTATCATTTATATATTTAAGTAATCAAATTACAAAATGATAAAATGCAATTTCATTGCTACATAATTAATTTGTACAAAAACCACAATGTCTTTTACAAATAGTGACGCTATGGGTAATAATTGTCTAACACCAGCATGGATTCCCAAACCATGAACAAATAAAGGGTAAAAAATATTATAATTAGCATAATATGTGGTCTCATTTGAGTAACAATTATCTTGTGTTATGAAATGTGTTATAGGATGCTATTGAGTCAGGGTGAATAACTTTCGAAAGTAAGAACAAGATGGTCATGGATGGGAATCATTTTCCTAAGCCAATAAAGATTTAAAATTAGAATTTGTTCTAGGTTCCGACCCTATGCGGAATAATAAACAATAATTTAATACATGTCTTATTTACTATTTCTATGGATTAAGAACATGCACCCTTAAGTCGATGCAATTAGGAAATAAAGCAAATATATCAAAGTAATAAATAATCAACACAATAATCTTGTTGATGAAGTGGAAAACGCGTGCGAGTAAAAAACCACTACATGTATAGAGGCTACCAGCCAAATCTCCACTATAATGAGAATAACTTACAGTGATGGTATAAGACCTATTGTAACAACTTCACAATCTCGAATACCTCTAAATTGTAATAACTCGAAGAACCCCCCGAGCCCGCACCAAGAAGCCTTCTTCATAACCTCTGAAGTCTCTGAATGGATCATCCATGTGAACTCGCAATGTCAGAATTCTGACTACCAATCTTCCTCCTAGAGAACTCTGAAGGCTTAGGAAACTGGGTTAGGGTTGTGTTTTTATATTGATGGTCAATCAAGGATCAATATCACCAAGAAAAAGAAGACAAGGTAATCACGAAATTCTTCAAGGTGAAAATAAAAAAAGAATAAACTAAATGTATGAAAGCATTCTAAATTGTGTCTCTTCACTTGGTTAAAAAGTCTTTATGTTTGTTTATATAGGTAGGACAAAATTAAGGGTTTCCTAGTGTAAATTTGGATTTAAAACGTGTCCAAAATAATCCACTTACGCACGAGAATTCGAACACCTCTCAAATGCACCTCAAACACAAAATTTCTGCCTCCAGGCGTTCAAACGCATGTAACGGACTGGTTTTGAGGTGCAATTTAAAATGCTTGTAACTTTCTTGTCCCTTGGCCAAATTATACGTTCTTTATATGTACGCGATTGTCTTTGAGTCACATTTCCAATGAAATTGAACCAATATAAATTGGAGCTCTAAATCTTATGGAATGTCCAAAAGAGTCAATATCGCTCTGATATCTCCATCTGATATTGTTCAAATACTTGTCTAATTGCTCCGAGAACTTCAACACTCATTACAACTCAATTGATCTTGCTCTGTTACGAACATTAACATCAAATATAGAACTAACAATCTCCCTCTTTGGCATTCCATGATAAAACACTACCTAATACAAAGACTACGGTAAAAATCCAAAAAGAAAATAGCCTACTACCAACCATCAAGATAGTGATTTATTACAATATGACTCGATCAATACTTAACCAAGTAGTCTTGAAGTAGATGCCACCATAGCCATTAATCTGCTCACCTGAAACATCCCCAAATAATAATAAACCATGAAAAACATAGGGAATATAAAGAGCATATAAAAATCAAATGATGATCTTATGCATGTAAAAGTAGATATCCTACTCCCCTTAATTCTACGCCCCCTTAAAAGGATATATATAAAAAATAGATACTATACCACTCTTTGTTTTGTCATGAAATGACAATGGGTAAACATAACTCAGTAATATACTAATTAAAATCACATGCAAGAGAAAATACAAACTTAACTTACTCCCCCTCACTAACAACCTCACTGAGTTAGCAAAATAATATAAGAGAAGTAAAAAATCAGAAATATGCAATAAAAAAATATGCGACTCAAAATACGACATGAAACACACATAAGCACACAATGAGTTAAAAATAAATAAGTCAAAAATGAGTCAAACCAGCATTTCAAGCAAGTACAATGATACCTTGTCAGTACTCAGCTGTTTATAACATGAAATAACATGCATCATTTTTTGCCATGCTAAATACTGCACGCATGCCTATGATGTAAACACCAAAGTATAGCAAATACTTGCATGAAAAATAAGTACACAATAAGTCAAGGCTTACGACATTATTTTATGAGCGAGAGAAATCCAAAGAAATCTTATCTCTTGACACACCAATTCAACAAAATATGTGTTCAAACCCAACACCACTAGGACCTGAAAATAAGTAGCATTTGTTGCATGCTATAAGCTTCTCCCCCTAAATATTAGCTCTGAAATAAAATCTTTCGATGAAGGGTTTTTGCCCTTATCTTTTGATATTTGCACAACAACTCTTTTGCATTTTATAGTCATTTAATCTATTTTATTTTTATTTATATTTTAAAAAAGAGGATAACATACGATCATCTAGTCAAAGATCATATTATTTAGTGAGCTAAGTCCGACAGAGATTAGACTGCTAGTCCAAAAATGCATATATACGACCAAGCCTCAAGACATAAAAATGTGTATGTGTAATGCAAACACAAGATATAGAAAGGATTTTCATCACACACACTCATGCATATAGAGCATCAAGAAAATTAAATGCATACTTCACATGCATAAACATATATCATACATTTCAGGATCACATGCAACAAGTTTTTCATGCTCTATTGAGCCACACAAGTTTTTTGGTCTTTTTCAATTTATATTTTTTGTATTTTTTCTTTTATCATAAAATAATAAATGACACAACATGGCTTGTCATTATCCAATGGTACGGGGAGTTATATTCCTGAGTACAGATCATACTATCGTCCATTCGAAATCAACTATGAAATTTATGTTCGAGTTTAAATCATATACACCAAGGGACATATAACAAAGATAAAAACACACACACCCATATACATTGAAAATAAAAACATGCAGTTGTGAAAAAATAGAAAATACACGCACATACATATGCAATAGGAAAAAACTAAATGCAACATCTAAGAAGAGTTACATCGAAGTGCACTCCCATCATGTCTGCTAGGGTCAAGGCATTCAGAAGATGATGGGAAGCCATCTCGCTTCCTCACTTAAACTTTTTTAGGAGTCTCACTTCTAGTTAGCAGTGCAAGTTTCTCACTAATCAGTAGAGTTTGTTTTGCTAGTGCATAAACTTGAAATGTTATATTTGAATAATCAAACCTAGTTGAAACACTCTTAGGCCTTTTCTTTTGTTTGTATAATATGAAGAACTTAGGCCTAATGTGTCCTGGCTTGCCATAGTGACGACAAACAGGCACAAACCTCATACTAGAGTGAGTTTTGCCCACCACACATCTAGATTGAGGTTGAATCATAGGACTGGGAACAACATGAGGAATCACATAACTATAATCAAAATATTTCTTACCTAAGTCACGTTTAGGAGGGATAGGTATAGCTCTAGAAAATGAAGCCTTATCACAATTTGACTCAACGCCAATCCTTAATATACGGTCTAGTTTTTCAGTCCTACTAGAAAATACTTACAACTGTGTTCTAGCATTCTCAAGTTCTGCTTCTAGGAATTTGAGTCCATCGACTAGTCATTTATTCCTCTCTTCAATGTCATCAATAACCAAAAGGCTTTACTCAAACTTAGCTTGAGCTTCATTCTTGTCTAGCTCAGTTTCCTTTAGCCTCTTACTGACCTCAATGTTTGTCTTCTTGATAGCCGAGCTCTCATTAAACAATTCACTATATACTATATGAAGACTATCTTCATCTATAGAGTCATCATGAGAGAATTCAGAACCAGCATCCACATCACTAATATTATCCTCTCTCTCATTAGTCACACTAGCAGTAAAAGTTATAAAGTTGCTCTATAGCCACCTTCTGAATCACTAAATAGGACTGTCATAACTTTCTTGCCCTTAGACTTTAGGTATGTCGGACACTCAGACCTAATATGCCCATACCTTTCACATTCATGGCATTGGATAACATGAGATATTCTATCATTATCCTCTCTAGACTCCCTCCTACTACGCCTACTCTTTCTAGGATTGTCCTCCATATTTTCTATCAGTGCTACAATTACTCTTCTTCATCTTAAGAAATTTCTTAAACCTTTTTGAAAATGTGACCAAATCCGTATCTGTGAGAGTATTATCATTATCATCACTTGACAGATCATTTCTAACTTCATTTGTGATCTTCATCGCTATGGTATTAAGCTTTATATATCTATGAAGTTTTTTCTCATACATTTGCAGTTTTCCTACGAGGTTCTCTAGTTTAAGGTGATCTAAATCATTACTTTCCTCGATGGATGTGATATTTGGTAAAAACTAGTTAGACATAGATCTAATGATTTTCCTAACTATTCTATTCGTAAGAATAATCTCACTTAGGTTAACACTAGAGTTAACTATATCGTTATTCTCAGCTTAAAACTCATCAAATGTCTCATCTTATTTCATCATATTGACCTCAAACCTAGTGGCAAGCTCTTGGAGTCTGTTGTTCTTAATTGATAGTGTACCCTCATGCACAACTTGAAGGATGTCTCATGCATACTTGGCTATCTCACACATTGATATTCTTTGAAACTTAGCGGATCAAACAACAATATGAATGTCATTAATGGCCTTGTTATTCCTATTGCTAGCATGAAACTCTTCCTTACTCCAGGTCAGTTTAAATTGTGTCTCTTCAATTGGTTAAAGTTGCTCTATGTTTGTTTATATAGGTAGGGCAAAGGTAAGAGTTTCCTTGTGAAAATCTAACTTTAAAAAACATCCAAAATAACCTACTTACGTACGAGCCTTCAAACGCCTCTCAAACGCAAAGTTTCTGCCTCCAGGCGTTCGATGCAAAGATGAAAGAAACTGAATCGCATGTCGCAGACTGGTTTTGATGTGTAACTTAAAATGCTTTTAACTTTCTCGTCCCTTGGCCAAATCATTCGTTCTTTATATATACGTTATAGTCTTTGAGTCTACGTTTCAATGACACTGACAACATGTAAATTGGATCTCTAAATCTTATGTAATTTTTAAAACAATGAACATTTCTCTGATATCTCCATCTAATGTTGTCCAAATACTTGTCCAATTGCTCTGAGAACGTCAACACTCATTACAACTCAGTTGAATTTATTTTGTTACGGACATTGCCAACAAATATGGAACTAACAAAGATGAATATGATCAATGTAGACTTAACTAAAACGAACCTGCCAATATTCAAATTTGTACTAGACGAAGGGCATGACGATCCACATCCCAACGTCTTTGGATGTCTAGATTCTAACATAGAAGGGAAAATGACATAATTTTTATGTGTTCATTACCAGAACAACCTAAAATGGAAGAGAGAGTTGGAATAAACTTGTCAAACAAGGCTCTAACTAAATAGTCCGCCAAGAGCATGGCAGCCAATGACATTTGCAATTAGGTTTTATAGAGAACATTCGAACTTTGTCCATATTGTCAAAACCTTTTGGCCGCAACTACGCAAGTCCAACATATGTCATTCATATAACCAACTAACTGGGAAATTTGTTCCCATTGATGAAATAACAAGGACATAATTGAGAAGGCACTAGATAAATTATGGACGAATGATGTGCCAGAGGCATGGGGCAACATATCCTAATGACTCATGTGATTCAAATGTTACTATAGGCGAAGACCTCATTATGGAAACCAAAATAGTTCTTGAATGTAAAGAACATGCAAGATTTTATCATCAGAAATAAGATAATGAAAAAAACGATGGAAAACCCCCTAATATTATCCAGTTTGGCAACATGCTTCCGATTGTGGCTAACCATTGTGTTTTGCCCAAAAAATTTGAGTGGAAAGTAAGTGAAGCTCAGGATATGAAAGAGGATGTCTACATTGTTGTAGAACCAGAAGCTGGAGTCTTTACCTAGGAAGAAATAAAGGAACTTCAAGAGGATGAGATGACTGAAATTGAAGAGGAGAATGATTTGCGTGTCGAAGCACGTAGGAGGAAAATATCCCAGAACAGGCTATTAAATGATCTATATGAGAAAGGAAATCCGACTATTGGGACTTTGTGAGAATATTAAAGGTGTTATCAATGCCATGTGCTATGTAAAAACCAAAGTTCAAACGAAGAGTGCCATATTCGGAAAAATGGGTGGCATCATCCAACAATATAGATAATAGAGCTTCATCCAATAACACACTTCCATCTTCAGGTTGGTAGTCAGATGAACCCAAGCAAGAAGTGGAATACGTCTTAAATATTCAGGTCAAGGAATACCAAGGAATGTATGATAATAGGAGTAAGAAAAAGATATAGATAGAGTCAGCCAAGAGGATGATATTTTATAGGCCTCCATAACAAAAGACTAAGCATCTCATACCACTATACGTGAAGGCAACAGTGAATGAAGTGCTTATATCAAAGGTATTAGTCGATAATGGAGCAACCATCAACAACATTCCAATAAGAATGTTGAAGAGGCAACAATGTATGTAGGTTATCCTGACAAGCTTTAATGGGGGAGCCATGATGGCAAATGAAGTTATTCCTTTGGATATTAATATCGGAATCATAACTAGAATCACCATGTTCGTCTTCATATAAGGATCATCCAGTTACAATGTGCTTCTTGGCCGTGATTGGATTCACGAAAGTAAGGCGATACCTTATCCCATCACCAGCTTGGTTTTTTAGAACCAAAAGGATGAAGCTGAAGTGGTACATGAAGACAATCGACTATTAATAGCAGAAACAAATTCAGTGGAATACTTCATGTATAAAGGTAACTATGGACCAGTCAGAATAGTCAATGAATGTGGAGATGCAACCGTAATAGCATAGAATGATGAGTTATGTTCCACTGAATTCCTAACAGACTTATTCACACGAATGAGACCAAATATAGTGGCCTTTTAAGAGCTAGTAATTAGCCAAAAATCCAATAAAGCAAATGATGGAGACAAAGAAACTTGAGGAACTTGCCGCACTCACGGTAATAAAATGGCAAATTTATGGCTTGTTAACAAGTGCAGGAATCATAACTTTGCACGCATGCTGAGATTTTGGCCTTGAGAGAGAAATTGAAAGTGCATCATATGAAGTGCCAATTAAAAGAATAAGCTTGTGGGATTGATTATCTTGAAGAAGGTAACTCTGGAGGATACATCAAAGTCTTAAAGGTAAGTTGAATGAACATCAGAAGATAGGCTTTGTGAAAGCACAAGACCCTTTGAATGAAGTCAACTTGGGGAATGAAGGGGAAAATTGTCCTACATACATCAGTCAAAAGCTAAATAGTAAGGTACGCAAGTAACTTATTTCCATTTTAAAAGAGTAAAAATATTATTTTGCATGGGACTAAGAGTAAATACCTGATTTAGATAGAGATCTAGTAGAACACATACTACACATTAAACCAAATTATAAACCTAATAAACAACCACCTAGAAGGTTTGCTCCAAATATTTTTCCTGGAACCAAAAAATAAATTGAATGTTTATTAGAAGTGAAATTTATTAGAATGGTCATGTATGTAGAATGGTTGTCCAACATTGTTCTAGTCTTGAAAAAGAATGGAAAA
This sequence comes from Zanthoxylum bungeanum, assembly GCA_019454045.1. Classification (NCBI taxonomy): domain Eukaryota; kingdom Viridiplantae; phylum Streptophyta; class Magnoliopsida; order Sapindales; family Rutaceae; genus Zanthoxylum; species Zanthoxylum bungeanum. Next base: position 16,871 of record SKCR01000968.1, read on the forward strand.
CTAAGAATATGCAATGATTTTAGGAATTTAAACTTGGCAACACCCAAAGATGAGTCTCATTTGTCTACTTAGATTTTATTGATTCAACTACAGGGTATGGAATGTATTCCTTTATGGATGGATACCCAGGGTATAATCAAATTTATATTTCTAATGATGATATTTTAGGTGTCCTAGAGCTTTAGGGTGTTTTGAGTGGGCAGTTATGTCATTTGATCTGAAAAATACCGAAGCAACATATCAAAGGGCCATGAACTTAATATTCTATGACATAATCGTTGAATTTATAGAGGTATATAGAGATGATATAGTGGTCAAATCAATAAAAATAGAAGATCACTTTGACCAATCAAAATGTTCATTTGAATGAATGAGAAAATTTAAACTTAAGTTCAATCCCTTGTACATCAGAGAAGAGTAGAAATTGAAAAAAAATATAATAATAATAAGTCTGGGGCCATTTTAGAGGCCAAACCCCCAAGTAATTAAAGGAATTGCAAAAGTTCTTTAGACAAGTTAATTTTCTAAGAAGATTTATTTCTAACTGTGCAGGAAAGACTAAAACCTTCTCGCTATTACTAAGGCTTAAAGACTAACACAATTTCATATGGAGTAAGGAACATCAAGTTGCATTTGAACGTTTGAAGGCCAATCTTTCAAAACCACCAGTTATGTGCTGCCGGTACAAGGACGACCAATGGAGTTGTACATTTCGACTGAAGAATAATCAATAGCTGGAATGATTGCACAAGATGATAACATGAGCGAAGAAAGAGCCATCTATTATCTTAGTATGCAATTGTTAATGTATGAATGTAATTATTATCTAATGGAGAAGTTATGTTTGGCTCTATATTTCACTTATATTAAATTAAGGGTCTACCTACGACCTGTCATTGTGTATCTGATTTCAAATATAAATATAATAAAATATATATTTTCTCACCTTATTTTGCATTAAAGAGAAGGTTTTTAGTATTTTTCATTATCTAAATTTGACATTCAATATGTGCCACAGTCCACAAAGAGTCAAGCTTTAGCAGATTTTTTAGTCGATCACCCTTGTGTGAGCATGGCCAACGAAATTGAATTGGAAATACATGGCTGTGATTTAAAGCCTTGGACCCTATACTTTGATGGATCCAAAAAGTCTAAAGGAACGAGAATATGAATTGTCCCGATGAATCCCTTGGGATGAAAATATCAATTCTTCTTCACGTTGAAGGAGAGTTGTACTAACAATCAGACCGAATATGAGGCCCTGGTGGTAGGATTGGAATTATTAATCGACATGGTGTGATAAAATATTGTAACACCTTGATCATTTTATCATATCTATCATGGTCTTACAATTCATGCATGTGATGTTTTATATGTGAAGGGTTTGTGAATAGACTGATCCCGAACAAGTCAAGTTCAGTTAGGATGTAGAGGAAATTTTCAGAATCATGTTTGTATTGCGTTCGTTTTAATATTCCAACACAATTCGTGTTCGCATTTGTGACGCGTTCGTCAATCAATTTGAATGAAACCTTCTAGAGGGTTTTCATTTGTGGGATGTTCGATGAGCTTTCGAACACGACTTGCTAGAATTACGCGTGTTCGTGTGGCGTGCAAGTGGCATTCGAACGACCTTACAATTTTTATAAGGAAAACTCTAGAATTTCGTGGCCAATATAAATAGGCTCATTCTACATCACCCACGTCCAATAACTTCCATTTTCCTTCAGATCAAGCTTTGATTAGAGTGATTTTCATGCATCCCTAAATGATAATGAATCTAGTAAGTTTCTATATCTTATAATCTAGTTTTTGCTTATATTTTATCATGATTTTACAAGCTTCTCATGTGCATCCATGGAGACCCAAGAATGACCTATGCTCATTTTCTATGATTTTGGTTAATTAGAGTGTTAGTCATGCTTAGATTAGTGAATATTTTTATGATTTGTGCATGGGTTGAGTTGAATCAAAACCTAGGGTTTGGGTATGGACATTTCCATGATTGTGGGTATAGCTAGGCTAGATCCTTATGATTTGGGGATGTATAAGCCAAGATTCATGTTATTATTGTGTTGTGATAATTTCTTGTGTGATATAGTGTAGTATTCATGAGTTGGGTGTGCGATTTATGGGTATTTACTGTGAAACCCTCTTGGTAATGTCTTGAGTGATTTGTCAAGTTAGATACCTCTTATGGTATCTCACAACTGTTGGGCCGGATGTGGGACCCCTATGGTTGGATCGGTATCCCGCGCAGTGAAAGTGGGTCAAACCGTAGATATCAAACATGAGTGTATTTTTAAATAATTTAAAGGAATACTATATTCCATTACAAGTGTATAGGAAAATATCGGGGTTGAATCGGAGTCCAAAAACTCAAAAACGGATAAAAAAAATAGGTTTAAGCGAGCGTAATACGCACTACACTGCATGAGTACACTGTAGCGCTAAATTGGCATTGGTTTCTTTTTTTATTCCCTTCATCAACTCTCTGAAAACAAAGAGCTGATGGAATTGGCATTTCTACCCTAATTCCTTTCCAACCTTCCCTAAACACATTCAAACACCAAAAAATTTAATTTTAACCTCAAAAATAACATCAACACATGTTATTGAACAAAATCATGTTGTTAGAAATATCAAATATTTTTACAAAACATAAATTTATTCTAAATACGCACATGCATAAATTTTTATTCAAAACACAAACCAAATTAGAATCCCATAATGAAGTGACTCATGAACAATTCTAGGTCGCTCAAATGTGGTCAAGTGATTCTAGAATGGTAGCCATAGCTCCAAGTTATCATCTAGAGTTCCAAACTCTAATTTTATATTCCATGTCGTTTTGATCTAATCACAAGCATATTGTGTTTATACTTCTAAAGCATCCAGACACAATTCATTAGCCTAATTTAACCTTCAAGCTATATTATTATTTTTCAAATACAAAAACATAACTTTTAGAGAATATCAAACTTATATTGTAGGCTTGTACCAAAGATCTAATCTTCTTCTCTTTGTTGAAAAATGTAGAGAACTTCCAAAGCTTCTCTAAACACTTCTTTAAGCAAATTTCTCTTATGTTTTTCCTTAATACTTGCTTGCTTAAAAACTTGCTCAAGCTTGCCTTTTATAGTGAAGCTTATGTAATTTTTTAATTAATAAAAGTTTTAATCAACTTTTATGTGGGCTTAATCTAATTTGTCCAAATATGCATAATTATGTGTAACTAATCACAATTGTCTACCTTCTCGATTTAATCCAATTAAATCTAGACAAAGTTTAACCAATTGATTAGTTCATTGTCTACCACTTTGATTTAATCCAATTAAATCTAGACAAAGTTTAACCAATTGATTAGTTAATTGTCTACCACTTTGATTTAATCCAATTAAGACAAATACACCTATTATTACATATTTTATAATTACCAAAATATCCTCCAATAGTAAAGATATTTATGAAATTATAAAAAACCCTTTGTGTAATTTTGGATTAATCCAATTGGGTCAAAGTAACTAATTAATGTTATCCAATAACACTTAATTATTTTAATTGATAATTATAAAATAAAATATTATTTATTATCAAACATTATCTGCTACCCAAGTGCTCAAAGAGTACACTTCATATTACAGGACTCTTCAATTCTAGACACGTTCGTCATATAAGCCTAGCTTATATGTACGCAACTCGGCCACCTCCAAATTCGCCAAGAACATGAACGACTTTTCTAAACTATACAAGTCAAGGTCATCACATATATTTAATAATCCATATGTCATAGGCTATCCGAGTTGTGCTTGGGAAACATAGATTACACCGTCAAGTTTCCAAGGCGTACATCTCATATTGTCGACATGTCAACGATTCTTTACAATTAATTAGAATACCATTTCTGATATATTTGATCCACCCTAGGTGATCGGGTTTGGCCAAAGTCTTACGAATCATGACTTACTCACATGGATACCTTAACCCTTATAGTACACATACAGGTCAACGAATCCAATCTTAATATGCACTTGATTAACGAGTGCATTAGTTCACACCCAACGAACATCTAGTGGTCAGACCATGAAAGGTCTCTGATATATATGGCATCAAAGTGTGGAGGATCACACACAAAATCAATGAGATCCTATAGTCAAAGGATTACATATTCTACTCGAATCGAGGAGATTCCTATTAACGGTGGTGTGTACTTTCAACTATTAGGAATCACATGTGAGTCATTCAGTATTCACTCAAACGAATACCCACATGTCTATACGAGATTACCTTGCTCATTGTATAACCATTGGAACTCCAATTCTAATATACAACATGTGCTAGGCTTTTTAGGTTATAGGAATTCGGTCATATTCCAAAACCAACGACTATGAATATTTACTTTAAGAATAGTTTATAATAGTAATACTATCTCAATGTCGGACAACCCAATGTCCAATATTACTACATGACTATTCTAAGATCGATGTAATTCTCAACATATTTATATATCAATCTAATATGCATTATGACATAATAATTACCATTAACAAGATTGAAATGAAAAAGTAGTTATTTTATTAATAAATAATAAAATATAATGTACAATACATTATTCGTATTAACGCTCCAAATACCAAATCCAACAACATCAATTTAGATCATGAGAAATTCCTTAGGCTTATGGGCATATGCATTGTTCACGTGCATGATTAGAATCATAATGTTAAAATATACTAACTATACTTGAATCCATAGATTCCTCGTAAGAGTATCCCTTTAGTTCCATTTGAGCACGAGAGCATTATGATGTCAGTTTTGTGAGTGAATAGTATTTCCCTTGTTCATTCTCAAGTAATATGGTTGTGATATGTTTTACTTATAATTTATATGCTATATATTGTGATACACGTTTCATGTACGCAGATTATGTTTCATGATCTTCAAGTCAGATTCCATATCCAAGACTCACGTTCTCAACTTGCAGCTCGTGTTTACACGAGTACATTTCAAGTTATTCAGAAGCCATGTATATAAGTTTTCAGTTTGTGTCCACTCGTTACATATTTATGATTTACGTTTTCAGTCTGTGTGTTTCCATTATAGAGGTACTGGTTAGGAAATATGCTAAGATGGTGTTCATCTTATACATATTCTAAAATATGTAATGAATTCCATATGAGCATTGTATGAAAAATCTAGTACATATGTTTGTTCATGATTTACGGGTTTCAGTTAATGATTTATAGTTATATGTCACAGTTGATAGTTTTTCTTTAATGATTTATAATTAAGTTATAGTTTTCAGTTTATGTTATAGTTTTCACGTCATGTTTACGATTTACCATTCATGTATATGATTTACAGTCATGCTCTACAATTTATATTTCTCAATTTGCATTTCCAGTTCATTTTTAAGTTTTTAGTTAATGATTCAGTTTTCAATTTTCGATCTTCAGCTTTCACTTCATGTTACAATTTTCAATAATGTTTCTAGTTTACGTTCAAGAGCTTCATTTCAAGTTTAAATTTTCAAGTCATGTTTAGAGTTTTCAGACCTTGTTAACGTTTTCAGTTCATGTCATAGTTTTTGGGTAATGACGTGTTTCTCAGCTTTCATGTTTACCATTGCAGTCACATTATCATGTTTATAATTTTTCAGTCATGTTTCTAGTGTACGTTATACAATTGTCTGCTATTTTACAATTTCTAGTTCAAGCTTTTAATTTCAAGACATGATTATAGTGTCAGGTCATGTTTTTAGTTTTCAATTTAGGGTCACAATTCATATTTACAACTCAAGTTTTTTAGTTTGCAGATTATGTTTATATTTTATGATTTCCAATAGTTAGCCTATGATTTATGTGTCCTCAACTTCCATTTTATACGTTTTCAGTGTACACTTTATATGTTATAGTTTAAGATTTCAGTTTTCAGTTTATGGTTTGTATAACGTCAGTTCATGATTTACAGCTTTCAGTTTATGAGTTATAGTTAAAGCGTCATGTTTTACAGTTTACGTTACACAGTTTATAACTTATGTTACACATGTCAAGTTTACAGTTTGTGTTTTCACACGTCAAGACTTTACTGCTTATGTGTTTGTTCATAATTCATGTTTTATATGTCATGATTTACAATCACATGTCCTAATTTACCATTTTCAGTTATATGTCTCATGTTTCATGTTTACATTTTATGTTTTCACAAAACATATTTTCAAATTCATAGTTTGTACGACTTCAGTTCATACTTTACATGTTTACAACTCATGTATACAGTTCTCAGTTTATGATTACATGTTCATGTCTCACAATTTATAGCTTATGCAATAAGACTTACAGTTCATGATATCCTAAGATTCATAGTCTAAGTTTCATGTTTTACAGTATATGATTTACTTATTTTCAAGTATAATAAAGTAAATGTTTTAAAAATGACGGAAATGTACCATCCCCTCAATTTCAGCTTTAGCTTGCCTAATGGTTATTTGGGAACCCTCTTAGGCTATTTCATGTTCAAGTTCAGCTTTTTCTGCTTATGCGGTGCCATGTTCCTGTTAAGTAGGTTACATATTACAACTCAACTTCTCTTTCTTATGCAATGCTGTTGGACAATTATGACCCATAGCATCACTATTTGTAAGGAACATGATATTCTTGTACAAATTAACTATGTGACAAAAGAAATTGCTCTTTTATCATTTTGTAATTGGATTACTTGAATATATATAAATGATAAAAGTCCTTATGATTAGTTCCGGATTAATAAGATATGAGAAAGTATTAATCCACGAACGGTTTAATCATTAAATATCTCTAGTCATAGTATTATCGAGACTAGACATCGATAATGCGGAATAGACTAGTATTACACTTGTGCGCGTTATGGAAGCTTAACGATATAGTTCTCATATATTTAAGTATATGATACTTATGCAAGTGTGATAGGAGGTTCTGTTAGCCGTTGGACCGGGAACAGCTTCACTCTGGATAGACCCTTTGGAATCTCATTGGTAGTATGATTATGTGTCTATGGGAATCCACATCAGGGTAGGTGATGAGGTTTTAAGGGGGAATATCGGTAACGCAGCGGAATCATGGAAAATCAAAATTTTCCGATTTCAAATTTTTTTCTTGGATCAATTAAATAAACTTATTTATTTAATTATCCAATTATCAAATTCTGAAAAATTACACAAGAGATCAAATTTCTTAGTAATTACCGAATTACCCCAAAACTTTGTAAATTAATTATTTTAGCCCAAAAATTATCAAATATAATTTTGGATGATTCTAAATCATTTCTAAAATATTTTTCAACACATCTAATGCATCAAAATCAGATTTCACACAAATCCCCAATTTTAGTTTAATGCCGTGAGCCACCCAAAATTTTCAATTAATTACAATTTGGTCCCTTTAGTTCAAAACATGCCAAGATCAAATCCAATCAACCTAAAATTTTACATGCATCATATTCATACCATAATACATCACATATATGAAAATCCCCAAATTTGGAATGTGTTATGAACCCTAAGTTTTCAATTTCATCAAATTGTCCAATTTCACCAAATTTATAAAATCCAACACTTTAATCCATTCAATACTTCACCAATCTAGCCTCACCACTTTGAAACAACTATAGAACAATTATAGGTCACCAAGGAGTGGCTTACCAACTCTATAATGGCAACTTGATTTTCTAAAAATCAAAAGTGAAGCTTTGAAACCATTTCAAGCTTACTTACATGCATCAATCTTTCATTCAAGATCACAACCATAAAAACACAAACTATAAGAGTAGAGATAACATCAAAGCATCACAAAATGAAGCTAAGCATGTTAGAAACATATTTCATGTTGAAGACTTTGAAGAAAAACTTACAAAAACATGATTTTTCCAAGCTTTTTTCTTTAGGCCTTCAAGCTTTTCTCTCATCTTCTTTTATATTTTATTTGGTATCTAATGAACTTGTTAAACCCTAAAAATGAAATAAAACAATATATACTTCACAAAAATAGCCCTTGGCCGAAATTGGAAGCAAAATAAATAAAAATATCTAGATATTTTTACTTTGTTTCATTTAAAGCTTTAATCAACTTGCATTTTCTTTTTATCATTACACTTTAATGATTCCAAACAAGTCAACAATGGCAACTAAAGCATTTCCAAAAATATCACAAACTTAGGATATTTACATTTTAATTAATTTAATTATTTAACAATTAAATAATCAAATAATTATTTAAATACAAATATTTTAAATATATGTATAATATTTACTTTAAATATCCAAATACATATATATTTATGATATATGTCAAATATCACAATTTGACATTTAATTAATGTGTATTTAACAAAATCTATCATTAAGTACAAATACACAATAATTAAGAAATGACTATTAGGTCCTTTCACATGTATTTTCCGTTTAACCTTTAAACGGCTTATAAATACTCAGTATTATTCATAAATGTTGCCCTAGTGCTCTACAAGTATATTTCATTAGTGAGACTCTCTAGGTTTAGGTATATCCGTCACAAAATCCAATTTTGTGTCCATAATTTACTTACCCGTAAATTATGAAGACCACAGATATACTAGCTGAATCATACAGGTCGAGGTCATTGCATACGTATAATCCCTCCGTCACAGGTATCCGGATAATCCCAGAGATATAGATGTAAACGTCAAATCTCTATAGGTATTATCCTGTCGACGATTCTATTAGCAATCTATAAATAACATTCATAATTCACTTCCGAAGTATACTATGGCCACAGATTTAACTGATTGCTAATCACATATGGACTACCTATACTCTGTACACAAAACTAACGGATCCTATCTTGACACACACAGGATATCCTGAGGATCGGTCCACACCCAACGAACAGGCGGAGGTCTGATCTAAATAGATCAGTGACGTGACTGCCATCTAAGTGTAGAGAATATCTCATATATCCACAGTGGTATCTCAAGTCGAAGGACCACCATGCTACTCAACCGGAGAAGATTCTTATTGACATTGGTGTACCATCCATTAAGAATCTTCGGTGAGTCGTTCAGTGTTTATCCACTATAAACACCTACACGTCTATACGAGTCTCCCCAAACTCATGGTTGATTGGGATAAACCATCGGACCAAGTCTCGATATACGACATGTACTGGTCTCAACGGATTTGACTAACCGACCCGTGTTAGTGAATCTTGACCAGGAACTATATTTGATAATATACATTTAGCAGTGAAACTTCCCAATGTCAATTACAAACTACCTTTGTAACTGTGTACTGTATTATATATTATCGGGCCTCTGTTTAATATATACATATCACTAAACCACATTTAGTTTCAATCTAATCATAATCAGATCGAATATGTATATAAAAACAAGAGGTGTAACCACTAAGAAAGTAATATTATGGAAAAATGGGATGTTCGTATTCATGAATCAGACATAAATACGGTCCGGATTGGCGCTCTGAGCACCAACCCCAACAATTTCTCCCACTTGCTCTAGTGCCAATCCACGGTATCATATACACATCTCAATGTGTATCGTATACGCATGGCCCTCAAAAGTTCACCCAACACTTAAGAGGTAGGCAACAAGAAGTAGGTCCGCTATAACATAATGAGTTTGTCAAACAAACTCAATCGTTTCCCATAGCCAGTATCTTTCATATTTTGTAGAATCTAAATTATATATTAATATCAATCAGAGACTACATCAGTATTGTGCTATAGCTACTTAGTTGTCCAAGTATTCAGGGATCAAATCCAAAATACTATGCGGACAACCGCAAGCACAACACCAATATAAAACTTCTAATTTATAAGGTCACTATGCAACTTCATAAGTCAATACTTCATAAGTTGCATCTAATTCCACTGAATAGTAGAATCCTTCGTGACACTCCCACTACATCTTTTGTGACTCTTTATGACGTAGACTGTCTAACGTCATAATTAGTCTCAAAACTAATATGACCCTAATGGTTGCAGACTGTATTCTCCATGAATTAGAAACTCGTTCTTAATATCTCAAAGATCATAAAGAACGTGTTTCAAGATCCATCATATGGTCTATAGGATATCAAAATAACTCGTAACAATTACGATTAAATCGATATCTTTAATCGCACATAAGAAAGTATTCATTATGTCATCATCAAATGATACATAAGATTGATTAGACATTCTAATCAATATTTCTTTCGAAAGAGGAATCATCTTTTACGAAAGATGAATATTATATACAAGACACACATTAACTGTCAAACAGTTATACTAACTGTCATACAGATAACCTTGTTGTGTCTTTTTTTAGATCATATCTAATACACGACTAATAGGAGTATCTCATAAGTCTATTAGTTTTATATCTTATATAAAACTTTATATCAAATATAACAGAGACTACTCTCACTACTTTCACAGAGTAAAGAATACTTAGGTAAACCTTTTACCTTACAAACATCTCATTATTACTATAATAATGATAATGTTGTTAGGATATATAACACTAGAAAGTAATTTGTACGCTCCCACTAACCCTTCAATCACATATGTATTCTCTATACTTTGACAAGATCAAACAATCTGACTAATATCAAAAATAGAGAACACGAATTTCTGAAAGACTTATCCGAGTCTACAATAGGCTCTATAAGCTAGCACACTAAACTGCGATCTCAGCAGAACACAAACTCTAGGGCCATTCCATAATGAACTCTTCAGTCCAAGAGGGGACTGTTGCCAGTGTCACATGGTGTCACTCTATCTAAGGACATGTGTCCTAAAACTCAAGATGAGAGAGATAGTATGAGTCGGATACCGTTCGCCTCGGCAGTCAGATCACTTATGTATGCCATGATATGTACACGACCTGATGTCTCGTATACTTTGAGCATGTGTAGTCGCTATCAGGCCGATCCAGGTGAAGGTCTCTGGATGGCGGTTAAGAATATCCTTAAGTATCTTAGACGAACTAAGGATGCTTTCTTAATCTATGGAGATGGAGAACTTTAGGTAACTGGGTATACCGATGCAAGTTTCCAAACCGATAAAGACAATTGTAAGTCACAATCCGGGTACATATTTTTTTTGAATAATGGAGCAGTAAGCTGGAAATCTTCCAAGCGAGAGACTGTTGCCGATTCAACAACATAAGCAGAGTATATTGCTGCAGCTGAAGCAGCAAAAGAGGCATTTTGGATCCGTAAATTCCTAATTGGATTAGGAGTAGTTCCGTTAGCAGCTGAGCCCGTTCCATTATATTGTGACAATAACAGGGCTATAGCGCAGGCTAAGGAACCGCGGTCTCATCAATGATCCAAGCATGTTCTTCGACGTTTCCATCTGATTCGTGAGATTATACATCGTGGCGATGTGAAGATTGAGAAGGTCGCATCAGAGGACAACATTGCAGATCCGCTGACAAAAGCTATTCCTCAGCAAAAATTTGAGCGACATGTACATAGTTCAGGTGTTAGATGCTTGAGTTATTGGCTATAGGCCAAGTG
>SKCR01000969.1:0-28436 GCA_019454045.1 Zanthoxylum bungeanum
AACCTGAGAGGTATGAGTTTCTGATCTCACCTCATGTGGATATCAATCTCATTGAGGATAACGAGCCGGCTACGTATAAGGAAGCGATACAAGATATCGATTCCGCTTTATGGCAAGAAGCCATGAAGTCCGAAATGGATTCCATGTACACTAACCAAGTTTGGACACTGGTTGATGTACCAGAAGGCGCAAAGCCTATTGGTTGCAAATGGGTCTTCAAGAAGAAGACTGACATGGATGGCAACATTCAAACGTACAAAGCTAGGCTTGTAGTGAAAGGGTATCGTCAACGACATGGTGTCGATTACGATGAAACTTTTTCACCCGTTGCCATGATTAAATCCATTCGCATAATGCTTGCTATTGCTGCATATTTCGATTACGAGATATGGCAGATGGATGTCAAAACCGCTTTCCTTAACGGAAACCTTTTGGAGGATGTTTATATGCAACAGCCTGACGGTTTTGTCATACCAAGACTTGCAAACAAGGTTTGTAAGTTAAATCGATCCATTTATGGATTGAAGCAAGCATCGCGTTCTTGGAACCAACGTTTTGATGAGATCATAAAAGAATATGATTTCGTTCAAAACGAGGATGATCCTTGTGTATATAAGAAGGTTATTGGGAGCGCACTGACATTCATTGTCCTTTTATGTCGATGATGTATTGCTTATAGGCAATGACATTCCCATGCTACAATCGGTGAAAGCTTGGCTTTCATTAAAATTCTCCATGAAGGATCTGGGAAAAGCAGCCTTTATTCTAGGAATAAAGATCTACCAGGATAGATCTAGAAAGCTGCTTAGACTCTCCCAGAGCACGTACATTGACAAAGTGTTGAAGAAATTCAACATGGAATAGTCTAAGAGGGGACTGTTGCCAGTGTCACATGGCGTCACTCTATCTAAGGACATGTGTCCTAAAACTCAAGATGAGAGAGACAACATGAGTCGGATCCTGTTCGCCTTGGTAGTCAGATCGACCATGTATGCCATGATATGTACGCGACATGATGTCTCATATACTTTGAGCATGTGTAGTCGCTATCAGGCCGATCCAGGTGATGGTCACTGGATGGCGGTTAAGAATATCCTTAAGTATCTTAGACAAACTAAGGATGCTTTCTTAATCTATGGAGATGGAGAACTTGAGGTAACTGGGTATACCGATGTAAGTATACCATTGTATTGTGACAATAACGGGGCTATAGCGCAGGCTAAGGAACCACGGTCTCATCAATGATCCAAACATGTTCTTCAACGTTACGATCTGATTCGTGAGATCATATATCGTGGCGATGTGAAGATCGAGAAGGTCGCATCAGAGGACAACATTGCAGATCCGCCGACGAAAGCTATTCCTCAACAAAAGTTTGAGCGACATGTACATAGTTCAGATGTTAGATACTTGAGTGACTGGCTATAGGCCAAGTGGGAGATTGTTGGAAAATTATGACCCATAGCGTCACTATTTGTAAAAGACATTATGGTTTTTGTATAAATTAACTATGTGAAAATGGAAATTGTATTTTATCATTTTGTAATTAGATTACTTGTATATATAAATGATAAAAGTCCTTATGATTAGTTTTGGATTATAAGATATGAGACAATATCAATCCACAAAGGTTTAATCATTAAATATCCCTAGTCGTAGTATTATCGAGACTGGACATTGATAATGCAGAATAGACTAGTATTGCACTTGTGCGTGTTATGGAAGCGTAACAACATAGTTCTCATATATTTAAGTATTGGATACTTATGCAAGTGTGATAGGAGGTTGTGTTTACCGATGGTACGGAAACAGCTTCGCTCTGGATAGACCCCATGGAATCCCATTGGTTGTATGACTATGTGTCTATGGGAATCCGCTTCAGGGTAGGTTTATTTGGTCTTAACCTGATATTTGCATCGCTAGTACTTGTGACAATCAATATGCTTTGGTTTTGGTCGTCTAGGACTTTAACAGGTTCTGTGTATGCCTCTTTTGGGTTTATTGAGAATCGTAGTGTATTGGGTGTGATGTCAAGACGGAAGTGTCACTTCAGTCATATGGAGATGATGATCACGCAAGGATACAGAACCGGTTCTCTATTATGTTACAACTATCGGGATAATATGACAAGGTCATGATTATCCGATTATAGAGACTAGTTGTTTGTGATCCGATATATGCTTCGTACGGGACAGACACTATTCTAGCCCCAGGTCTAGCATGTGACATCCGATAATGGATCGCAATACGCAATACTATGTATACTACGTTTGACATAGATATATATTCCTTAAAGAATATTTCTGGAGAATTGGGTAGGCACGGCGTTTTGCTAGAAGCCAACCATGTCTCGTAAATCGGTTAGAACGTGGTATGAGGTACGCACGTGTTTGGATAGTCCGAAGATGGACTGATGACGTATGACTCAAACATAATTAATTTGGGATTAATTACGGCGAGAATTTATCTGGGATAAAATTCAATTAGAAGAGAGAGAGAACGATTAATTCGGAATTAATCGATAAAATAATATATTCGATATATTAAATGAAATTGGATTTCGACGCGAAATTAATATTGGATTTTAATTCGGGAGAACGAATTAATTTAGAATTAATTCTCGAGCGACTTTAACGGTAATTTTGCTAGGCATAATTATTTAATTAAATTTGATTTAATTAAGTCGCAACGGAAAATTCGTTAATTTGAAATTAACGAACCCGAGCCTGGGATGTGTTTGCGGGCCCACTCGGATTTTGAATTAAAGTGGGGCCCATAAGTCACATCACGAGTCACATCAAATGTCACTTAAGTGATGGATGTCTTGTCACTTTTTGGTGATTGACATCTAGTCATTTTTGATTGATGGGAGTAGTTGGAGGCATTAATGGCATTTTTCCCTCCAAACTTGGTTTTGCTTTTTGGAAAAGGGATATACCAAAGTTTTGTTTTAGACTTTTTGATAAGTGGTATTTGGTTTTTGAAACAAAATACAAGCAAACAAAAACTCTCCCAAATTTCTCTCCTTGGCCGAATTCTACAAGTTCAAAAGGGAAAATTTTGTTGCAAAATTTTCCTTTGCTAGCACACAAAGAGTTCATACAAGGTGTTAGGGAAACCTCCCCATTGAGTTTGGAATCTCTACCTTCTAGCTTGGAGCTTCAACAAACAACTTCAAAGAGGAGATCTTGAAGCACTTCTCAAAGCAAAAGTTTTGTTATCAACACAACCATCCATCCGTTCATTGTAAGTATATTTCCGCTATACTTCTTTTAGTATTCACATTATTTCATGCTTGATTTGATCTTGGGATGACCTTAGAAATCCAACACTGACGTCGATCTAAAGCCAAAACAACTATTAGTTTATATAACTCGGAACATTTTCATATGGCATAAAAGAATATGTAATATATGGACTCTTAATCTTTATGAATATATAAGATATTTATGGTGCCTATGAATTTCACGGCTTAGGTTTCGAGTTACGCAAGTGTGATAGAGAAATTCCAAATTCTGCCCAATCTTTAAAATCCTATGCTCAACGGTTAATATCGAAAATTCACTGCAACTAATTGGGATCGAATCTAAAGTTGAAATTTTAATAAAATGGACTTTTATGTATCTAGTTTATGTCGGTTTTTACGGTTCTCAGTTTCAATTTTGAAAATTTAAGTTCTAAGCTGAATTTCAGGGGTGATCAGAAAAAACTGGGTGTATTCGCAGCAGGTCATCCAACTTCAGAAATTCGGTTTGGCTTAATGCTATGTCCAAAAATTCTAATTTTTGGATATGTTATTCTCTTATATCTCTATTTTACTTAGAATTTTACGATTCATCATTTCAGCATCAAACACTCAAGTTACAGCCAGTGCATTACAACTTGTTCAGAATGTGACTTAACTAAAATTTACTGCCCAACATACCAATTTCACCACTCTCTTAAATTTATTTAATTTTAATACAAGAAATTGTTATGACACTCAAAATAAGTCATTAAAAAATATCATTAATTTACAAAACGTTCTTTTCCAACACATTCATATATAATTGGCCAAAAATGTTAACCATTCTATCTTTGAGTTATCAACTCCAAACAATTTAAAATCATGCTATAACATCCTTTAATGCATGAATTTTAATAATTTATCATCAAATCAATAAAATCAACTCCCCCAATATGTTAAGAAACTTGGCCATCATATCCATTTTTCCACCTTGGCATTATTTAACCAAACTTAGGCATAAACTACCTCAAACAACATCCTACACATGTCTTAATGCCTAATTTGTACTCAATACTTTCAAACAAAAAAGCCCCAATTCGTAGGGTCCCTAAGTGCGAAAATGGGAATGCAAAATGGATATTTATTTGTCAAAATTAGAAGAAGAAAGAAGAAGAAGAGGGTTACTTGACTCAAAAGGGCTTGAAAACTCATCATCAATCCATTAAAACTTGCTTGAGAGGAAGAAGTTTGGAGGTGTTTCCCTTGAGCTCACCCACATTTTTATCTTGAGAATGAGAGAAATGAATAGTTATTTATTTATAGACAAAAGAACTGATTTTTGTTTGCAATTGAGTGGTTCAAAATTTGCCACCTCACCCAATTTCTAGAGTATTCCCGAAATTACGATAATAGCCGTGGAAATATTGATTTTTGACCTGCTTCTAATTTGCATTTGGACAAATGTTCAACGTGGAAGTTTTAGGTCTCGGTCATATATTTCCAACAATATAAAGTTCATAAGAATTGGAGATCGTATGAAAAAAGATACAGTCCAAATACTAAGGGCTATTCAGAGTGGTACTAGAAATAATTTCCATATCGGATCTGCAAGGGATTTACCAAATGTATGAACATAATTCCTCAAACATGTACATGCTTGAACATGATTTATATCATGTATCATTTCATCCTTAACTTAGTAGTCATCGGGATTTCCAGGGTATTACAAATTCTCCCCCCTTAAATAGGATTCGTCATTGAATCCTCTTTAAAATCGGAATTTGGGATCTGCTTATGCTTGAAATTCATGATATTAAGTACATTACCACACGTCATAGGGTTCACGACTATTTCTAAACCTCCAATTTCCAACTGATTATCTAGTCGTAACCTTTGTCTCATCCACTATATCATACCACTTCCTGACGATCTTCCCTGTGTTGTCACTACACCACAGAACAATTGTGATTATCATGATGAACCTTGAATGCCATGACTTGGAAGTCATAATTAAGGCTGTACACTAATTTATCGGCATGAACTTTTACTCTGCTATAACTATTGTGCATCATTTAGGATTCCATTTAACTCAATAATGAAGATCTCTGTCCGGTTGATCATGTATCATATGGCGATTAGGCATATGTTACTCTTTATTTTTCTTAATATCTACTTCTAATACAAAAATAACTATTCTATACATATCAAAGTAGGGCCTCCATATGTATCAAAGAAATCTCATTTCTAAACCTCTAGCTATGCTCAACATTTCTTGTCCCAAAGAAACCTTTTTCTCTAGACCTCTAGTTATGCTCACTGTCTTATTTGACTTAATCGAGTTCTTTGTAGCTGATATATTTGACTCTCTCTAGAAATAATGGTGTCTCTATAGTTGGGCTCCCTATGTTCTCATTCCGGGATAAATAAATTTATAGAAATGATCTTTGTCATTATTAAAATGCTTATACTCGATACTTATTTAGCTCCAATTGCTCAACCTGATCTTAATATTTTTTCTGACTAATGTTCAAACTCTTCTCTTACCTGAAAATTCATTTCTATTCTAAATCTGGTTAACCGTCTTTCATACGACTTGTTCTCTATTCATATTTGCATCATAGGATATCTGATTAATGCTAATCACATTCAAATAAACTAAAAAAGGGCTTTGCTTCCACCTTTGTTGTTCCCATAGTCTTGCGCTGTCAAAGATCGTTAATCAATATATGTAAATATACACAACTCATAAATCTTAACTTCATCCGATGATCATTTGCGCATAATATACCTTGATAGCTCACCCTCTATACTAAATGCAGCATTATAGTAAACTTATCTTCTAGATTCCATATTATACTACATATCTATCAAACCTCCCATATCCGTGGCTATGACCATCCCAAACCCGTGGTGGTTTGATCAACTTAAACTATGATTGGATACTTTATATAGATTACATGAGCTAAAATGTAATAGATCTTTAGTTTCATTCTAATACTGAGAAACCTAGTTGTTACATACTTTTGTCATTGCTTATTTAATAATCTCTTTCATGTCATCACACCTGGACAGTTCCAGTTCCAAACCTTTTTTTACTCAGTGTTCTTTTCGTGTCATTCCCTTCTTTATTCTATACCTGGAACTTCGGTGGTCTATGTCTTTGTCTCCTCATCAGAATGATATCTTCTTTTACATATCTGCAGTTATGTCTAATGCTAGTTCTTTTGTATTCTTGTCGTTGCTTGACTATTACTTTATCTCTTTATTGCTTCATCTAGACAACTTCATTCATAAATCTTGTACTTAGAGCTATCACCCTCTTCTATTATGCTCTTATACTAAGCGTGAAAGTTTCATGTTTCGGTGTTCTTCCATTATACATTCACTTGTTTCAGAGAGTATCTTGAGGCAATCTTCGAGGTCCATCTTTGCTGCTATTGCATAACGAGGGTTGGAAGGGTGGGGATTGGTCCTAAAGTCTTTCTGGTTGTGGTGATCTCACTAGCTACCTGATGAATACTAAAAAGTTCATATTTATTAGACGATAAGTTAATCATTTTACAATTATAATTTCACTAATCCCCTTAAATTGACACATTTGTGAAATAATATTTTAAAGTTATGCTTTAAGTGCTTTTACTGTGTTATTTTATGTTTTTGTTAGGAAAAATACTGCTCGGAAGCTCGATGGGACAAATCAGACGTGAAAAATAATAATAATAAAATGGAAATTCTGCAAGCACGTCGAGACACGTGGAACCTTTACGTCACGACACGTGTCCTACAACGTGGCTTCGCATTCTCTGACACGAGTCCCCAACGTGGCTTCACCATTCTCTGACACATGTCCACAATATGCATTCGCTGGTCTGGGTGGCGAAGTTGCCTATAAATAGGAGCGTCCGACATTAGAAATTTATATACTTTCTTTCATGATTCTTCTGTAAATCTTGGAGAGAGTCTTGTTTGTTTATTTACTTAAAGATTTTTGTAATGTCTTTTTCTTTCAGTAATAAAAGTATGAGTATGTTTTATTAAAAAATGAGAAGCTAATTTCTTTTATGCTGGGGTAAGGGTGAAGCTTTTATGATGGAAACATAGATTAAACTCGCTTCTATTATAATAAATAAATTGAAATCTAATGATTAAAACTTGATTTAAATCTAGATTAATTATTTTCAATCTTTCTACCGCCTTTATGGCTGGTTTTATCTGTCTACCGCCTTTATGGCTGGTTTTATCTGTCTACCGCCTTTATGGCTGGTTTTATCTTTCTACCGCCTTTATGGCTGGTTTTATCTTTCTACAGCCTTTATGGCTGGTTTTATCTTTCCACCACCTATATGGCTGGTTTTATATGATTTTGGCATAATTAAGTACCTTGGTAGGACTTGTTATAGACAAATGGTATCACCGCCTTTATGGCCAAATTTATGTTTTTGGCATGCTTAGTACCTTAGTAGGACTAATTATTGACAGAAATGACTACCGCTTTTATAGTTGGTTCTTTTTATTGGCATAATTTCCTGTATAGATTAAGTAAGTGTAAAATTATGGTAATTATTTATAAATTATAATAAAGCGAGATCCCAAATGTTTAAAAGACTAAAAGTGGATCCCCTAACTCCAGCATTTCCTTCTATTATTGCATTCCAACCTAAAAGTCTCCAACTACTTCAACAAATCAAACTTTTCTTTTCTGCACTGTTCATTATTCTATTTTGCTAAATCTATTCTCTGTGGATCGACCCCGGACTCATCGGGTTATTTTATTACTTCGACACTCTTATACTCGGAGTAAAAGACCACTTTTCGAGCGTGACAAGTTTTCAGCGCCGTTGCCGGGGAAGTATTATTTAGTAGATAGAATATTTATTAATTTCTTCTTTCTCTACTTTTTTGTTTCTTTATTTTTATTTCATTTTTTTTTTTTATTTAAATTCTGCATCTTATCTTCCTCTTCTTTTCTTTTATTTGTGTATATCCAAACTGTTCTGATTAATCCTTGATGAACCATGAACCCAGAAATGCCACATATAGACAGACCTTGTTTTTAATTTTTATTGGTTACATGAAAAAGAAAAATCAACTTAAAAGGTGATTGCTATTCATTAAAGAATTTTTCGAACCATCCCCATATAGAGATGCTATCATAAAGCTTTACGAAAACATAATTCAAGACATTGAGAAAAATGAATAAGAAATTCAATTGAGATCGAAATTGACGAGGGTTAGAGGACGTTTTTAGATCTAAATTACTGCATCTATATTTACTTTATCTGTTCTTTCACTTTGTCAGTTAATTTCTTTCTTTTATTTATTTTTACAGTTTCATATTTTTGCATTTAGTTTGTCTATAAAGTTGCATGAAACACTGGTTTCGAACATCTAGTGGTAGATTAAAAAGATAGTCTTCATCAACTTAATTGTTTGTAAGAATGGCTGAAAACCAAATTGAAAATCCATCTGCCCAAGTTGAAAATCTAGTTAATCAGGAAGAAAATGATTCTCACCATGGAGATCTTAATCACCCTAGGACACTCAGACAATTCATGAATCCCACTAGGTCAGGATCACCATCTTGCATTGTTTTTCCGCCTGAAGCAGAACGCTTCAATTTTAAATTAAGTGTCATCAATCTTTTACCCACATTTCATGGTCTAAAATCAGAAAACCCTTACCAGCACCTAAGAGAGTTCGAATAATTATGTAACACTTGTACATACCAAAATTGTAGAATGAATATAATTCGGTTAAAGTTTATTCCATTTTCTTTAAAGGATAAAACTAAAATTTGGCTACAAAATCTTAGGTCGGGATCTTTTAGAACATGGGATGATTTACAAGAGCAGTTTCTCAAAAAGTTCTTTCCCCCTCATAGGACAAATTCTTTTAAGAGAAGAATCACAACATTCACACAAGAGTCAGAGGGAAACACTTTACCAATGTTGGGAGAGGTTTAAAGAAATGTTAAATATTTGTCCACATCACGGGTTTGAAACATGGAGGTTAGTTGCCCAATTCTACGAGGGTTTAACACCCCAAGGTAGACAAGTAGTGGAGATGATGTGAAATAGTGAGTTTAGGGGAAAAGATCCTGAAGATGTACTAGATTACCTAGAGCATATAGCAGAGAATACACAACAATGTGATACAATTGGTACATATGAGTCATCTGTTAAACCACGGCCATCTGGTAGAGGTATGTTTAACCTTAGGGAAGACCATGACCTTGCTGCCAAGTATGCATTTCTGTCTAAAAAAGTTGAGGCTCTAGAAACAAGGAAGAGTGATCATGTCAAGTCAATTCAGGAAGTCATATGTCAAATCTGTAGTTCAAATGAACATGTCACAGAAGTTTTCCCGTCCTTACCAGCCCTAAAAGAATGTCTCCATGACCAGGTCAGTTCCATAAACACATTCAATAGACCAAATCCAAACCCATACTCACATACCTATAATCCTGGTTTGAGAAACCATCCAAACTTTAATTGGAGGAATGATAACCAAGCACAACCTTCACACCAACCTCCCCAGTTTCACCAGAATTTTTGAAATTCCCAGAATTATGCACCATATGTCCCACCACCTAAAAGAATGTCTCCATGACCAGGTAAGTTCCATAAACACATTCAATAGACCAAATCCAAACCCATACTCACAGACCTATAATCCTGGTTTGAGAAACCATCCAAACTTTAATTGGAGGAATGATAACCAAACACAACCTTCACACCAACCTCCCCAGTTTCACCAGAATTTTCGAAATTCCCAGAATTATGCACCATATGTCCCACCACCTAAGAAAACCATTGAAGATAACTTGAGTGCATTCATGGAAAAACAAGAAACCATCAATAACCAAAATGCACAAATAATGAATGATTTGAAGGAAACTTTTGATAAAATCACATCGGTTTTGGCCATTAAAGAAAAAGGTAAGTTTCCTGCACAACCTCAGTTAAATCTCAAGAGTCATCAAAACCCTCAGGAGGGTAGTTCTGGAAGTCAACACTTAGACCAAGTCAAATATATTATTACTCGTCGTAGTGGTAAGACCATCCACAGACCTATTCTTTAACCTCGTGAAACTGAGGAAAAATCAGAAAGAGGGTAATGAAGGGGTTGATGAACCATTACCCGTCGTTGATAATAATAGTTTTTCTCATGCACCTCCATTTCCTCATGTATTAAAAACAAAGAAATTGAACCATTCCCCAGAGATTTATGAAATATTCAAACAAGTAAAGGTCAATATCCATTTGTTAGATGCCATTCAAAAGATACCATCATATGCCAAATTTTTGAAAGATCTGTGCACCGTTAAAAGAAAACATCAGATAAGAAAGAAAGCTTTTCTAGCTGAACAGGTAAGTTCCATTCTCTCAACCAATAATGCATTAAAATACAAAGACTCTGGTTGTCCAACTATTTCTTATATTATTGGAAATCAAAATATTGAACATGCTTTGCTTGATCTTGGAGCAAGTGTAAATTTACTGCCATTTTCAGTTTACCAACAACTTAATATCGGTGAGATGAAACCAACCTCAACTACCCTTTTACATTGAAAGATGTGTTATTGCAAATCGATAAATTCGTATATCCTGTGGATTTTATTGTTTTAGAAACACAACTTGTGGCAGACAGTTATAAGCCAATCCCTGTAATACTTGGTCGGCCATTTTTAGCGACAGCTAACGCTTTAATAAATTGCAGGAATGGAATCATGAATCTTTCTTTTGGCAACATGACATTAGAGTTAAACATTTTTAACATGTGTAAACAACCATATGATGAAGATAATGAAAACGAAAGCGTAGAATCAATTGAGCCTATTGTGGATGAGCATATTCAGGGGAGTTTATCTGATCCCATGAAATTTTTTACTGCTAATTATGTTGAGTCAAGTGCACAAACATATTCCGATATTACTAATGATTTTCTACTTGACTCTATTCAGGTATTGGAAGACGATGGAAAGATTAAAAATTTGGAGAACTGGGAACACTGGAAGAAGAAAAACATGAAGAAGCACATAATTTGGAGTTAAATGCTTTGCCAGAAGGACTGAAATATGCATTTCTAGAAGATAATCAAACTTACCCCGTGGTAATTTCTTCTTCTCTCACAAGCGATCAAGAAGGTAAATTTTTAAATGTGTTGAAAGAACATAAATTGGCAATTGGATGGACTTTCAAAGACATAAAAGGTATTAATCCATTAATCTGCACACACCGAATACATCTAGAAGATAATGCTAGGACATATCGTCAACCCCAAAGAAGATTAAACCCTCATATGAAAGAAGTAGTAAAAACTGAGGTCCTTAAACTTCTTGATGCATGCATTATCTATCCTATTTCTGATAGTAAGTGGGTAAGTCCTACACAGGTTGTACCTAAAAAGTCTGGAATCACTGTTGTAAAAAATGATAAAGGGGAATTAATCCTAACTCGCATTTCATCTAGTTGGCGTATGTGCATTGCTTATACAAAATTAAATGACGCAACTAGAAAAGGTAATTTCCCTTTTCCATTTCTTGACCAAATTTTAAAAAGAGTAGCTGAACACCCATATTATTATTTTCTTGATGGTTACTCGGGTTATTATCAGATTCCCATTGCTTTAGAAGACCAGGAAAAGACCACATTCACATGCCCCTTTGGAACATTTGCATTTAGGAAAATGCCTTTTGGACTTTGTAATGCACCTGCAACATTCCAACGATGCATGTTGAGCATATTTAGTGACATGGTTGAACATTGTTTAGAGGTTTTTATGAATGATATAACTTTCTTTGGAAATTCATTTGATAATTGCTTAACTAATCTTGAAAATATTTGAAAAGATGTGAAGAAAAATGACTTGTGTTAAATTGGGAAAAATGCCATTTCATGATTGATTCAAGAATTGTTTTAGGACACGTTGTGTCGTCTAAAGGTATTGAGGTTGACAAAGCAAAAATCGAGGTCATTTCTAAATTACCATCACCAAAAACAGTTAGGGACATTCGTTCTTTTTTAAGACATGCAGGAAAGACTTTAGTACCATATCCAGACCCTTATGTAACCTCATATTAAAAGATGCAACATTTGAATGGACAGAAGAATGTCAAAAATCATTCAACAAAATTATCAGTCTTTTGACTTCTGCTCCTATTATGCAATCCCCTGATTGGTCCTTGCCCTTTGAGCTAATGTGTGATGCTAGTGATTATGCAGTTGGTGGGCAGAGAAATGAAGGTAAGCCACATGTGATATATTATGCCAGTAGAACATTAAACAATGCACAAATGAATTACTCTACCATAGAAAAAGAACTACTTGCTGTAATATTTGCATTGGATAAATTTCGATCATATTTAATCGGTTCTTCAACTGTTGTGTACTCTGATCATGTTGCTGTTAGATATTTGATGTCTAAACATGATGCCAAGCCAAGATAAATATGGTGGATTTTGTTGCTTCAAGAATTCAATCTCACAATCAAAGACAAGAAAAGGGCAGAGAACGTGGTTGTAGATCACTTATCGAGACTCACAAATGAGTCACTAATTGATACCACTCCCATCAATGATTCTTTCCCCAATGAATTTTTATTTTCAGTAAACTTAATGCCTTGGTATGCTAATTGTAAGTGTTCCTAGGACATGCCAAGATCGTCTAAAAGTGATTTGTGTGTGAATAAAATCAAAAGAGTTGCGGAAAATACTCACATTGATCGGATGAGTTCAAAACTTTTTATGCATTTCGATGGAAGCTCCAAGTCCTTCTTGAGTATTTCCAACACTTGGGTGAGTTTCCCTATCACCTTGATTCACTCCATTAATTGCTAGCTTGAACAAAAAGAAAGAAAAAATTTTCCTCTAAGGAAGCATTGTGTTCGGCCATAGAGAGAAATCGGGAGAGAGGATGAATAGTTGGTTGTTTCAAAAACAGGTTTGTGTTATATATTGTTTCCAAAACCATGTTGGTTAAAAGCAAGTGGTTTTATGAAAACCATTCACTTTAGCCAACTACCACCATCACCTTTGACAAGTGATGTGACTAGTGGGTCCCACACTTAAATTCAAAATTCAAGTTGGGTGGCTCAATACATTTCGGGCTCGGTTTCGTTTAATCCGATTAAACGAATTTTCCATCGTGACATAATTAAATATAATTTA
The DNA here is from genome assembly GCA_019454045.1 of Zanthoxylum bungeanum. Taxonomy (NCBI): domain Eukaryota; kingdom Viridiplantae; phylum Streptophyta; class Magnoliopsida; order Sapindales; family Rutaceae; genus Zanthoxylum; species Zanthoxylum bungeanum. The sequence goes on from SKCR01000969.1 coordinate 13,395, forward strand.
ATTAAATAATAATGCCTCGTAAAATTATTACGAAAGTCACTTGCGAATTAATTCCAAATTAATTCGTTCGCTTGAATTAAAATCCAATTTTAATTTCGCATTGAAATCCAATTTCAATTAATATATCTAATATATAATTTTAGCCCAATTAAATAAATTAAAAAGTAAAATCTAATTTAACTATTAAATTTACTTTACCGATTAATTCCAAATTAATCGCGTTCTCCCTTCTCGACGAATTTAATCCCAAATAAATTCTCGACGCAATTAATCCCAGATTAATTCTTTCTCTTGATAATTAATTCCCAGATTAATTATTATCGTAATTAATCCCAGATTAATTTTCTCTCATTATTAATCCCAGATTAATTTTCTGTTTGAGTCAAATCTCATCGGTGAATCTTTGGGAAGCGACCCAAGAGATCCCTGGATATGTTGGTAGTAAATACGGTCATCAGACTATCCGAATACGTGCGTACCCGGTACCACATTCTTACCGATTTACAAGACATGGTTGGCTTCTAGCAAAGCACCGTGCCTACCCAATTTTCCAGAAATATACTTTAAAGGAATATGTAATCTTTGTCAAGCGTAGTATACGTAGTATTGCGTATTACGATCCAGTATCAGAATGTCACATGCTAGGCCTGGGGCTGGAATTGTGTATGCCCCGTACGAAGCATATATCGTATCACTGGTAACTAGTCTCTATAATCGGATAATCATGACCTTGTTATATTATCCCGATAGCTGCAGTATACAAGAGTACCAGTTCCGTATCCTGCGTGAACATAATCTCCATATGACTGAAGTGATACTTCCATCTTGACATCACACCCAATACACTACGATTCTTAGTATACCCAGAAGAGGCGTACACAGAACCTGTTAAAGCCCCAGATGAACAAAACCAAAGTATATTGATTGTCGCAAGTATTAGCGATGCAAGTCTCAGGTTAAGACCAAAATACACCTACCCTGATTCGGATTCCCATAGACACATAGTCATACTACTAATGGGATTCCGATGGGTCTATCCAGAGCGATGTTGTTTCTATACCATCGGTAAACAGAACCTCCTATTACACTTGTATGAATATCCAATACCCAAATATATGAGAACTATGCCATTATGCCTCCATAATGTGCACAAGTGCAATACTAGTCTATTTCGCATTATCGATGTCCAGTCTCAATAATACTACGACTAGGGATATTTAATGATTAAACCTTAGTGGATTAATATTGTGTCATATCTTATTAATCCGGTACTAATCATATAGACTTTTATCATTTATATATCCCGGTAATCCAATTACAAATGATAAAATAGCAATTTCCTTTGTCACATAGTTAATTTGTACAACAACGCCATGTTCTGTACAAATAATGATGTTATGGGTCATAATTATCCAACAATCTCCCACTTGGCCTATAGCCAATCACTCAAGTGTCTAACACCTGACTTTGTACGGGTTGCTCAAATTTCTGCTGAGAAACAGCTTTCGTTGGCGGATTTTCAAGGTTATCATCTGATGCAATTTATTCGATCATCACATCACCACGATGTATGATCGAACAAATCAGATGAATTAGTCGAAGTATATACTTGGATGGTTGATGAGACCGTAATTCCTTAGCCTGTGTTATAGCCTAGCTCAGCTGCTAACAGAACTACTCCTAATCTAATTAGGATTATATAGATCCAAAATGCTTCTATTGATGCCTCAACTGCAGCAATGTTCCGCTCTTGTTTTTTATTCGGTAACAATATCTTGCTTGGAAGATTTCCAGCTCACTGTTCCGTTATTCAAACTAAATATGTACCCTTATTGCGACTTAAAGTCGTCTTTGTCGGTTTGGAAACTTGCAGCAGTGAATCTAGTCACCTCAAGTTCTCATTTCTCCATATTTCCAGAAAGCATCCTTAGTTCGTCCAAGATACTCAAGGATGTTCTTTAGATCGATCCAGTGACCATCACCTGGATTGGCCTTATAGCGTCTACATATGATCAAAGCATATGAGACATCAGGTCACATACATTTTAAAAATGTACGAACTCTGGGAGGGTTGTTAGCAGCTTTCTAGATCTATTCTGGTAGATCTTTATTCCTAGAATAAAGCTTGCTTCTCCCATGTATTCCATGGAGAATTTTAATGATAGCCAAGCTTTCACCGATAATATTATGGGAATTTTATTGCTAAGAAGCAATACATCATCAACTTATAGGACATTCATTGTCAGTACGGCCCCACTAACCTTCTTATATACACAAGAATCATATTCGTTTTTGAATGAAATCATATACCATTATGATCTCATCAAAACATTGGTTCCAAGAACGCTCTGCTTGCTTCAATCCATAAATGGATCGATTTAACTTGCAAACCTTGTTTGCATGTTTTGGCACAACAAAACTGTCAAGATGTTGTAAACTTCCTCCAAAAGGTCTCTGTTAAGGAAAGCGGTTTTGATGTCTGATGAGCGGAAAATATATCAATATTTACCGCCCCTTTAACTTAATATTTTATTTAGTTTCTCGGGTTTGATGAACGTTTTGATGTGTTTTAGTTTATTTTGCAGATAAAATAATATCGGGTCTCAATGAAATCATTTAGGACAAAAATGGGTCAAATAAGGGAAATTATTGGACTTGATATTTTAATTTTGGAGATTGGAAACTTGAAAGGGCGTTTTTACAAAGTTCAGTTTTGGAAATTCCAGTTTTACACACCTGTCGTATTTTGGGCATAAATTTTTACTCTGATATCGGATTGAGCTGATTCAAGTGCCAGATTAAAGAAGACTCAAGGATATACAACTTTTAAAGACAAAATATTTTCGAATTCTGAAGATTTCATGACCGAAATTGATGAACCATCTAGAAGTGTGTTGTGTGTAATTATTAAAGTCATTTTCAATCATTTTCAAAGCAAAAATATAAATTAATAAATAAATAATAAAATTATCAAATCATCACCAAACATGATAAGCAATAAGTGGAGCAATTAATAATGGATTTGGTAGAGTAATTAGTGGAGAAATTAATAATGGATTTGGTGGAGAATTTGATGGATGATTTGATGGAGGCAAAATTTTGCCTATAAATACCAAGCCATTTCATTTGTAAAATTCATACTTTCTTCTTTGAAATTCCTAAAGAATAAATAAGAAGATTGTATCTTGTTTGTTTATTTACAGCTTTCAGTAATTAATTTCTGTTTTCGCACTTTCTTTTCTTTATTTTTCAGTTTTTACTTTCCGCAATTTACTTTTACGCACAATCCTTTCCTTTATTTACTTTTGCAGTTTTTATTTTTCAAGCAATGAGGTAATTCCCCTTTGCTGGGGTGAAAGGTAAAGCTTTTATTATTTCTATTTAGAATAATCTCCCTTAATTATAATATATAAACTATTTAAAACTTGACTTAATGAGGATACCGCTATATTGGCCGGTTGGTAATTAATTATAAGTTGGTTTTAACCTGACTAAGTATGGATACCGCCTGGTTGGTCGGTTGGTAATTAATTATTAATTTGACTTAATCAGGATACCGCCTTTATGGCTGATTGGTAATTATCACGTAAAGTTAATATATTATATTAAGGGAGATATCTAAAATAGTAGTAATAAAAGTTGATCCTCTAACCGCAACATTTTCTTTTATTGTACTTTTACTTTATTTGATTTCAGTAATTTACTTTTCAGCAATTTACTCTTCAGCAATTTACTTTTCAGTAATTTACTTTTATTTTTTTACTTTTTACTTTTTACTTTTACTTTTTACTTTTGTTACTTTTCAGCAATTTACTTTTCAGTATTTACTTTTCAGTATTTTACTTTATGTCTTTTATTTTATTTAAATTTTTACTACCCGTAAATATGTGTCGTAACTAAGCCAGTTATCTGGGTTATGATGAAATCCAATATCACTAGTTTATAAAAGGTTAGATTATAGCTTGGGTAATATAATGGTTTATTTATTGAGTCTTAATCTTAATGCTTTTTATTAACTGGCCATTAATAAAATTGATTAACTTAAAATGAACTTGGAAAAGAGATTTTAGGTTAAAAACCTTAGACTCAATAGCCCACGATCTTCCTTGAGGATAGATAACCCTTTAATAGATTTCCTTATAGGATAGGAATATACCTGTCGGGCGGGGGTAGCCATAATTGGAACTTAAACTTATTGAATCCAGGTAATTTGGTTGGCATAGACATACGGTTCAATTGGGTTATACTGGGTATTTGTAATCGACCATAAGAATAGGCTCTTACATAAGTTAGTGTTCCAGGTTAATAAATTAATATATCACCCAACTGTAAGATAACCACTTCATCTTTAATAGATATTGGTGTTGGATAATATGACCCATAGCGTCACTATTTGTACAGATCACGGTGTTGTTGTACAAATTAACTATGTGACAAGGAAATTGCACTCTCATCATTTGTGATTAAATCACCATAAATATATAAATGAAGAGAGGTCCATATGATTAGTTCCTGGATTGAGAATGATATGAGACAGTATCAATCCCCGAAGGATTAATCATTAAATATCCCTAGCCGGAGTATTATCGAGACAGGACATCGATAATGCGGAATAGGCTAGTATTGCACTTGTGCGCGTTGTGAGGGCACAACGGTATAGTTCTCATATATATAAGTATTGGATACTTATGCAAGTGCGATAGGAGGTCGTGTTTCACCGATGGTACGGGAAACAGCTTCGCTCTGGATAGACCCCTCGGAATCCCATTGGTATTATGACTATGTGTCTATGGGAGGCCGAAGTCAAGGTAGGTGTGTATAGTCTTAACCTGAGACTTACATCGCTAATACTTACGATAATCGATAGACTTTGGTCTTGGTGGTACAGGGCTTTAACCGGTTCTACGTACACCACTTCTGGGTTTATCAGAGAGTCGTAGTGTATTGGGTGTGATGTCAAGACGAAAGTATCACTTCAGTCATATTGGAGATGATGTCACGCAGGATACGGTACTAGTGCTCTTAAGTGTTGCGCAACCATCGGGATGTTATGACTAGGTCATGCATATCCGATTATAGAGACTAGTTACCAGACATCCGACATGTGCTTCGGACGGGGCAGACACTTATCCAGCCCCAGCCCTAGCACGTGACTATCTGATACTGGGCCGATATACATAATACTACGGTATACTACGCTTGATACAGATCTATATATTCCTGTAAGAATATTTCTGGAGAATTGGGTAGGCATGGCGCTTTGCTAGAAGCCAACCTTGTCTTGTAAATCGGTATAAACGTAGTAGTAGGTACTTACGTGTTCGGATAATCCGACGACCGTATTTACTGTCAACATATCCGGAGATCTCATGGGTCGCTTCCTGAAGATTCACCGATGATGTATAACTCGCACTTTAATTAATCTGGGATTAATTAGAAGAGAGAGAAAATTAATCTGGGATTAATTGCGGAGATATTTTATCTGGGATAAAATATTAATTAAAGAGAGAGAACGATTAATTTGGAATTAATCGATAAAATAATATATTCGATATATTATAAGAAATTGGATTTCGACGCGGAATTAAAATTAGATTTTAATTCGGGCGAACGATTAATTTACAATTAATTCGTTAGCGACGTTGGGCGATTTTGGAAATTGTAATAAATTTGATTTATTAATTGGACCTGCGAGTCCAGCCTTATCTCCTATTATTTGTATTCTCTTCTCACCTATTCCCCTCTATGTATATGAGGTTTCTTTAGAAGTGTAGTGTAAAGGGTAGAATAAATACATGTGCTAGCTGGAGAGAGAAAGTGAGAGATTTGATCTAGGATCAATATGTAAAATATCCATCCGCATATCATTATTATTTTATCATATGCGCTTTATTATGTGTTTAGAATGCATGTTTAAGGGTGTGTGATGATGAGACCTTAACAAAGATAATAAATTGGTTGCCAATTTGCACGCGAAAATCCCTCGAAAAATATCATGCGTTTTTCCTTCCATTGAGTGATTCTTACTCAAGATCCGAGATTGGCAGGGGTTGTTGGCCAAAGTCAAGCCCTTGTCCGTCAAAGATGTGTTTTAATCACGAGGCTTTGTTCCATATCGGTGTTGTATCCAAGTTGTGGTTTGTTGGCCAAAGTCAAGACCACTTCTTGTCCATTGACATTGATTACGAAGCTTCCATGTCAATGGGTCCGCGCTTGACTGGGATCACTAGGTTTGTTGTGCCAAAGCCAAGGCCTAGTTGATTCAGAGGAAAAAGGTTAGGGTATACATTCGATGTATAGGCATATATAAGATATATGTTTGGGACTTGGATGTCCACCTACTGGATCTAGGAGTTGGATGAGATCCAATTGATCTTAGAGATCTACCTAGTTAATTATCATACAATTTGTTGGCCAAAGTCAAGATTGTGTGATATTTAACGGGATCCTAGCCCACTAGGAAACACGGTTTCCCGAGTACTCGACAGAGGGTTAGAGGCTCGACGAAAAATAGTGGGAGGCAAGAATTGAATTTGCAATACTCGTTCAATTACTCGCCATACGCGCTCATTCAAATTATTTCGTCGTAATATTTAAATTGTTGTTTTAATAAACAGTTGGACTGTATTATACTTGATTATATATAATTGGATTATATTAATCAATATATTTGAATTAATTAATTTCAGTTTACAGTTGATTTTATAATTGGATTATAGTAATCAATGTAATTGAGGTTAATTAATTTGGATTATATTTGATTATATAGTTGGACTATTATAATCATTATAATATATATAGTACCACTAATCGTTGATTAAATAGTTGGACTATTGTAATCAAGATAAAATTGAAAAGTTGGATATTTAAAATATAATCTGGGATTGAAATATTTTAAATGATTTAATTTTCAAATTGGGAATAAATAATAGGTTACTTTATTTGATAAAATAACTTATTATACCTTAAGCCCAGAATTAAGCAAAATAAGTAGAGCATAAAATCTTTGGAAGATTTATGTGATGATGACTTTAATGCTTAATTTAATATACTTGTCATAAATCTAATTTTAGATTTAAGAAGTATTAAAATTGCAATTTATAATTCTTGGAGAATTAATTGACTATTCTAGAGGAGATAAAGTCAAAGTTTGCAATTGGGCATGTAGCACGAGGTGCACATCGTTTCGATAGTCTAAAAACCCAAGGCTTGGCCTAAGGTTTCTGAAATATTGAAAAGGATAATTGACATATCCCAAAGTGACTACCATTTGGATATGGCAGACACGAAGGAATTAAAGAAAGGGCAAGGCTCTTACTTTGAAAATGTTTGTCTTAGTTATGTTCACAGCTAGTATTGAAATTGGATTTTAAATACTTAATGTGATACATAAAATATATGTATTGATGTTCAGAATCTGCTTTGAGCAGGATACTGACTTCAAGCTGAGATTGCTCTGCGAATCGGAAGCGGGACGAAAGTCGCTGTTTCGACCGTAGATACCTAAGTTTAGGAACTACCCTTCGGGTGTGTAATTAAATTAGGAACTGTTATAATGTAACTAGTTTGACTAGAGACATTATCTCTATATCAGTGTTTAATCCATTGTGGATAAACCTTTATATTCTAGAACACTCAGTGTTTCATTATATAAAGATGATACTGAGATAAACACATTTAGATGTGAAACAGAATTTATATTTTGAATATAATTAAAATCTCAAACATATAAAATGACAAATAAATAGCTCAAATTGATTTGATCAATGGGACTTATTTGTGGCATTGTTGTCTAGGACACAATTTAATTAGACTCGTATATCCACACTTTTGAAGAGTGGGTACTAGGACTGATTTGACTATTCAAATAAGGTCTGCGAATCTAGTTTTAGGTAAAGTACCTAAAATACTATTTACTTGGTAATAGTAAAAGGGCCACCGATCTGTTAGCCCTATTCATGGTGAAGTAAGTGGGCCCATATCTAGCTAGGCTAGATGTGAACATGAATATTTCGTGACCTTGACGGATGTAGCATCACGTTGTGATTATGTGTTTCTTTTGAAGAACACAATCAGAAACTTTTAGAGTTTCGACACGAAATAGACAAACAGATCGGCTATAGTATTATACCGTCACGGTAAGACCGTAATGGAAAATACTTAAGCAATAAGTTTCTTATATACTTGAAAGAGTATAGTATTCTTTCAAATGAGGACTCCTCCCGGAACACGTCAAAGTGACGGTGTGTCCGAATGGATTAACCGAATCATGTTAGACATGATATAAGCTATCATGAGTCGCTCTGAGCTACCATTTCCGTCAACGGATAAGTTTTAACAGTGCAATAACTTATTTAGAATAAGGTTCCATATAAATCTGTTTGACAGATGTCATATAGGATATGAACAGGGAAGAAACGAGGTTTCTCATTCCTGATAATTTGGGTATGCCAGGCATAACGTTTGGATGATACCAAACTAAGGACCCAAATTGGATAAGTGCCAATTGGTTATCCTAAGGAAACCATAAGTATAGTACTTGTAAATCTCACATGAGAACAATGTGATTGTTGCTCACCATGCGGTTTTTTCCTGAGAGGAATACCGATATGCAGTGGTCAGTGGGAGGATAGTGATACTCGATGAAAATCGAAGTAATACTGTTCAAGGTACGAAGTCCTTAATGGAACACAAATAGTTCATCTATGATGAATCTATACCATTAATCTTCAAATACACAAGAAACTCGTAGATCAGATAGAGTCAGAAAACGACCTAGGGTATGGGTTTCTGATCTAACCTCATAAAGATGTCAATCTTATGAAGGTATATCCGCCGACTACGTTTTGAGGAAGTGATACGAGGTATCGACTCCCTATTATGGCAAAGTGCCATGAATCCGAAATGGATTCCATGTATAACAACTATTTTGGATACTAGTTGTTGTACCACAAGGCATTGTGCCTATTGGTACATTAATGTTTTCAAGGGAGACATACATGGAAGGCAACATACCAACGTACAAAGCTAGGCTTTTGACGGAAAGGTATCGTTATCAACATTGTGTTAATAACGGTTCAACCTTTTACCTGTTGCCATGGTAAATCCATTTTGAAGATGCTTGTAAATAACTGTATATTTCATTTATGAAATATGTCAGTTACAATCAAAATCGCTTTCCTGAAAAGGAAACCTTTTGGAGGATGTTTACAACATCCTGACGATTTTGTATAACCGACAAACAAGGTTTGCGGGTTATTCGATCCATATTTGGATTGAAGCAAGCATAAGGTTCTTGGAACTGAGTTTTGAAATAATCATAATGGTTTATGATTTGACTCAAAACGAAATAATTCTTGTGTATATAAGGAGGTTAGTGGGAGGGCACTGATAATAAAATTCCCATAAAGCAATTGGTGAAAGCTTGGTTTTCATAGATATTCTTTCATAGAAATTCTCCGTAGAATTCTGGGGAGTAAAAACCTTTATTCAAGGAATAAAGATCTACTGGGATAGATTTGGAGTCGTTAACACTCTCTGGAAATTGTACATTAAAATGTACTTGTATTGGTGTCTCATTCGCTTCGAGCATATGGAGTCACAATCGGGTCAATCCAAGTGATAGTCACTGGATTGAAGATTAAGAACATCTGTTAGTATGTGAGAGAACTAAAGATGCTGTATTAAATTATGGAGTAGGAGAACTTGAAGTGACTAGGATCACTGTTGCAAGTTTCCAAACCGGTAAATACTGCGGTACTATAAAGTTTGAACACTGGGACAGTGAACTGGAAATCTTCCGAGCAAGATAACTGTTGCCGAATAAACAACAAATGCGGATTATTCCTGCAGCTGAGGCAGCAATAGAAGCCATTTGGATCGAAAATAAATCTAATTAGATTAGATATAATTCTTTTAGCAGCTGAGCTAGGCGTCAGCACATGCTAAGAATTAAAGGTCTCATCGACGATCCAGATATATACTTCTATATCATCTGATTCGTTCGGATCATACATCGTGGCGATGTGATGATCGTGTAATCGCGTCAGACGATAATTAAACAAATCCGCTGACGAAAATCTTTTCTCAGCAATTTGAGCGAACCGTACATAGTTCGGGTGTGTGGACACTCGAGTGACTGGCTATGTGCCAAGTGGGAGATTGTTGGATAATATGACCCATAGCGTCACTATTTGTACAGATCACGGTGTTGTTTTACAAATTAACTACGTGACAAGGAAATTGCACTCTCATCATTTGTGATTAAATCACCATAAATATATAAATGAAGAGAGGTCCATATGATTAGTTCCTGGATTGAGAATGATATGAGACAGTATCAATCCCCGAAGGATTAATCATTAAATATCCCTAGCCGGAGTATTATCGAGACAGGACATCGATAATGCGGAATAGGCTAGTATTGCACTTGTGCGCGTTGTGAGGGCACAACGGCATAGTTCTCATATATATAAGTATTGGATACTTATGCAAGTGCGATAGGAGGTCGTGTTTCACCGATGGTACGGGAAACAGCTTCGCTCTGGATAGACCCTTCGGAATCCCATTGGTATTATGACTATGTGTCTATGGGAGGCCGAAATCAGGGTAGGTGTGTATGGTCTTAACCTGAGACTTACATCGCTAATACTTACGATAATCGATAGACTTTGGTCTTGGTGGTACAGGGCTTTAACCGGTTCTGCGTACACCACTTCTAGGTTTATCAGAGAGTCGTAGTGTATTGGGTGTGATGTCAAGACGGAAGTATCACTTCAGTCATAGTGGAGATGATGTCACGCAGGATACAGTACTAGTGCTCTTGAGTGTTGCGCAACCAATCGGATATTGTGACCAGTCATGAATATCCGATTATAGAGACTATGTTACTACAGACATCCGACATGTGCTTCGGATGGGGCAGACACTTATCCAGCCTCAGCCCTAGCACGTGACTATCCGATACTGGGGCCGATATACACAATACAATTTGTATACTACGCCTGATACAAATCTATATATTCCTGTAAGAATATTTCTGGAGAATTGGGTAGGCATGGCGCTATGCTAGAAGCCAACCTTGTCTTGTAAATCGGTATAAACGTAGTACGAGGTACTTACGTGTTCGGATAGTCCGACGACCGATTTACTATTACTGCCAACATATCCGGAGATCTCATGGGTCGGTTCCTGAAGATTCACCGATGACGTATGACTCGCACTTTAATAATCTGGGATTAATTATGGAGATATTTTATCTCGGATAAAATATCGTTAAAGAGAGAGAACGATTAATTTGGAATTAATCGATAAAATAATATATTCGATATTATAAGAAATTAGATTTCGACGCGGAATTAAAATTAGATTTTAATTCGGGCGAACGAATTAATTTAGAATTAATTCGTTAGCGACGTGAATAGTGATTTCGTTAGGCGTAATCATTTAATTACGACGCGACGGAAAATTCGTTAATTTGGAATTAGCGAACCCGAGCCCGAGAGTGATTGCGAGCGCATTCGCATTTCGAATTCGAGCGCGGCACGCAAGTCACATCAAGCGTCAAATCGTTAGTCACATCATGCGTCAATCAATTGTCACTTTGAGTGATTGACTTGACAACATGTCACTTATTAAAGTGATGTGTTGTGACTTAAAGTAAAAAGTAGAAATGATGAAAACATTAATAGACTTTTGCTTTTTAACTTTTGATATATATGAAAAATGATTTATATATTTGTTTTTGTTTTTGGAAAATAAAATAAATATATAAACCAAAAATCATTTTCTCTCTCTCTCACTCACCACTCACACGGTCTTCTCCTTTTCCCTCTCTTTTCATCTTCCTCTCATTCACGGCTTCAAGCCGATTTTCTTCTCTAAATCTTTTGGTTAGACCGAAATTTTGAGAAGCAAAATTGAAGATGAGTAGTGCTAGCACACACATGGTTATATTATGGTGATAGGGAAACGAATTTGTGAGCTTGGAAAGCTTGATGCTTGAAGCTTCCATGGTGTTCATCAATGGCCGAACATGGAGGAGGCAAACCAGTCCCCAACCGAGCAGTCCACTGCATGAGGAAGCTACTGCCGAGCTTGATGTGCATCAAAAACGCAACTTGTTCTTCATTTCATCAAAACCCATCAATGTGAGTATGAATTCCTCCTTACTCCTTTGTGTATTCAACTCGTTTTTATGCATGTTTGTGATCCTTGGGACTTGATTGAAACTCAACAATGGTATCAGAGCGCTATTGGTTGCATAAAAACGAATTAGGGTTCTTGAGCAAAATTTGGGGCTTTTTGATTTAAGCATGATTTTGACAAATTGTTTGTTTAAGAATGCTGTATATGAATTATTAGAGTTATATGTAATCAATTGATGAAAAATTAATTGGATTGATTTTCCCCAATTTGCTTAATGTTGGCCAAACTTTAATTTGGGTAAACTCAATTTGAGCTTCAAATGATTAAATTGTTTAGTATAGTATGCTTGAATGAGGTTGAATTGATTTGTGCATAATCAATTTCATGAAATTTGGTTGGATCCATTTTTCCCCCTAAATTTTGGGCATGACAAATTTGGGTAAACTTGATATTGAGCATGTTTAATGAAATTGGATGATTTAGAATGCTTAAATGTTGTTTAATTGATGATTGATTAGATCAATTTGATGAAAAATGTTTGGAACAATTTTTTCCCCAATTTGCTTGTGATGGCCGAATTTGGCAAGTGCCCTAATGTCTTGGATTTTTGATTTTTTGTTCATTGGATGACTTGGAAATCATTTGGGGATGTTGAATTTATGTTTGATTGGGTTCAATTGATTGAATTTGATTTGGGCATATTTTTCCCCTTTGGCCGAGACACTTGAAGCATGATATTGGGTTTGATTTTGATTTAATTATGTTGGACATGATTAATTGATGTTAAGCATGATTAATTGGACAAATCAAAAAGTTGCGGAAAATACTCACATTGATCGGATGAGTTCAAAACTTTTTATGCATTTCGATGGAAGCTCCAAGTCCTTCTTGAGTATTTCCAACACTTGGGTGAGTTTCCCTATCACCTTGATTAACTCCATTAATTGCTAGCTTGAACAAAAAGAAAGAAAAAATTTTCCTCTAAGGAAGCATTGTGTTCGGCCATAGAGAGAAATCGGGAGAGAGGATGAATAGTTGGTTGTTTCAAAAACAGGTTTGTGTTATATATTGTTTCCAAAACCATGTTGGTTAAAAGCAAGTGGTTTTATGAAAACCATTCACTTTAGCCAACTACCACCATCACCTTTGACAAGTGATGTGACTAGTGGGTCCCACACTTAAATTCAAAATTCAAGTTGGGTGGCTCAATACATTTCGGGCTCGGTTTCGTTTAATCCGATTAAACGAATTTTCCATCGTGACATAATTAAATATAATTTAATTAATAATAATGCCTCGTAAAATTATTACGAAAGTCACTTGCGAATTAATTCCAAATTAATTCGTTCGCTTGAATTAAAATCCAATTTTAATTTCGCATTGAAATCCAATTTCAATTAATATATCTAATATATATTTTAGCCCAATTAAATAAATTAAAAAGTAAAATCTAATTTAACTATTAAATTTACTTTACCGATTAATTCCAAATTAATCGCGTTCTCCCTTCTCGACGATTTAATCCCAAATAAATTCTCGACGCAATTAATCCCAGATTAATTCTTTCTCTTGATAATTAATTCCCAGATTAATTATTATCGTAATTAATCCCAGATTAATTTTCTCTCATTATTAATCCCAGATTAATTTTCTGTTTGAGTCAAATCTCATCGGTGAATCTTTGGGAAGCGACCCAAGAGATCCCTGGATATGTTGGTAGTAAATACGGTCATCAGACTATCCGAATACGTGCGTACCCGGTACCACATTCTTACCGATTTACAAGACATGGTTGGCTTCTAGCAAAGCACCGTGCCTACCCAATTTTCCAGAAATATACTTTAAAGAATATGTAATCTTTGTCAAGCGTAGTATACGTAGTATTGCGTATTACGATCCAGTATCAGAATGTCACATGCTAGGCCTGGGGCTGGAATTATGTATGCCCCGTACGAAGCATATATCGTATCACTGGTAACTAGTCTCTATAATCGGATAATCATGACCTTGTTATATTATCCCGATAGCTGCAGTATACAAGAGTACCAGTTCCGTATCCTGCGTGAACATAATCTCCATATGACTGAAGTGATACTTCCATCTTGACATCACACCCAATACACTACGATTCTTAGTATACCCAGAAGAGGCGTACACAGAACCTGTTAAAGCCCCAGATGAACAAAAACCAAAGTATATTGATTGTCGCAAGTATTAGCGATGCAAGTCTCAGGTTAAGACCAAAATACACCTACCCTGATTCGGATTCCCATAGACACATAGTCATACTACTAATGGGATTCCGATGGGTCTATCCAGAGCGATGCTGTTTCTATACCATCGGTAAACAGAACCTCCTATTACACTTGTATGAGTATCCAATACCCAAATATATGAGAACTATGCCATTATGCCTCCATAATGCGCACAAGTGCAATACTAGTCTATTTCGCATTATCGATGTCCAGTCTCAATAATACTACGACTAGGGATATTTAATGATTAAACCTTAGTGGATTAATATTGTGTCATATCTTATTAATCCGGTACTAATCATATAGACTTTTATCATTTATATATCCCGGTAATCCAATTACAAATGATAAAATAGCAATTTCCTTTGTCACATAGTTAATTTGTACACAACAACCCATGTTCTGTACAAATAATGATGTTATGGGTCATAATTATCCAACAATCTCCCACTTGGCCTATAGCCAATCACTCAAGTGTCTAACACCTGACTTTGTACGGGTTGCTCAAATTTCTCTGCTGAGAAACAGCTTTCGTTGGCGGATTTTCAAGGTTATCATCTGATGCAATTTATTCGATCATCACATCACCACGATGTATGATCGAACAAATCAGATGAATTAGTCGAAGTATATACTTGGA